>JAVYIG010018083.1:0-22659 GCA_035222895.1 Strongylocentrotus droebachiensis
TATTTTCACTGTGTATATTCGAACATGAGACAAATTTAGAAAATAGATGTCTACTTGAATGAATAATAAGATAGGGATAGGTCTTGGTGATACAGGCTTCCTATCCTTTCGGGACCATTCGTAATGGTTAATTTAATTACCTTGCATAATTGTCATTATTATTATTATTATTATTATGAGTAGTAGTAGTAGTAGTAATAGTATCATTTTTATTATTATTATTATTATCTATTTATTTATATCATGTTATTATTATTAATATTAGTATGATTTCACTATTGCCATTATAGTTATCATCATTTATATAGATATTATCATTATCATTATTATTGCTATTATTATTATTATTATTATTGATATTACTCTTATTATTATTATCATATTTTTAAACATGAAAGGTGACGGATCTGCGTCGACCTTCTGGGACAACAGTTTGTGGGATAGATGGGATGGAAAACGCTATGAAGGTCCAAAATACGTCACCGCTGACGTCATTAATGCAGCCCAACCGGACGCAAAGCTTATCGTCACTCTTCGCAATCCTGTAGATAGGTATCTATCATAATAACAATAAGAATGATAATAATTATATTACATATTATAATAACAATAATAACAATATTACTTATTGTAATAATGATAATAATGATATTAATGACAATGATGATAGAAATGATCATAATAGTAGTAATAAAAGCGGTGTCAATAATAATCCCAAATAATAATAATAGAAATGATGATAAAAGAAATAATAATGATACTAATAATAAGAAGAGAATAATTACAATAATAATTTTAACAATAACAAATAAAATAAAATTAATATTACAAAAAATGGTATTATTTATAGTCATAAATAAAAATGGTTACATGAATTATAAAAATAATAATAATAACGTCTATAATAGTAATAATGATAATAATGATAAGGCCATCAACATCATTATAATAATAACCTCATTTTCATTTGGAATGAGTCCTTCATTAAGTCATGTCTATGGCTTCTTCTCACAATGGCGCCGGGGGGGGGGGGGTGTTTCACAAAGATCCTAAGTCAGACTTAACTCTATGGAGAGCTATTTGTAGCCTAAAAAACATATATTCAAAAGCGAAAATCAAGTATTTTAGACTTTTTATAAATTCCACATCATGAAATCTCCTTGATAATAGAAAATAAGAATGATTTGAATCAACATTTAAAGGTATATACCAGTTTTTGACCCCCCCCCCCCTCTCAAACAATGAAATGGAAGCTCTTATTACCAATCATGTGAAAGAATATGTTTTGACTAATACGTGTCACGTGATGATAAAAAATTTGCCGGGAAACCGCCTACTAATTGATATATTTGGTAAACTATCATATTGATCCGGCCTGGATAGCCTACAGTGCTTGTAACTTTACCAAGACTTGGCAAAATTTCTTATCATTTTGATGATTCCAGAACCTTGCAGTACACACCAATACTTATATGCTAGATGATCAACCTTTCTGATCGATTCCACAACGTTTCTTTCACTATGCAATCGCATGACCAGAACTGGTCTATACTTAATGCCTTTTAAAATAACTTTTACAAAATATTTTCATTGATGCTGACGGCTTTCCATAATTGTTAAGTCCAACTTAGAGAAAATTTCAACTTAAGATCTTTGTGAAACACCCCCAGAACTGTCAATTCTGACAGACAGTGCATTGCAAATGTTCACATTAATAATAATTATCACCGTATATTACACTAAACCGACGATGTGTAACGTGAAAGGTGAAATGTGAAATAAGGCGAACTGGATTGAATTTGACTCAATTTTGTTCCTTGTTTTCAATTCAGGGTGTACTCACCGTATGTCTTGTACAGAAAACCGACGATGTGTAACGTGAAAGGTAAATGTGAAATAAGGCGAACTGGATTGAATTTGACTCAATTTTGTTCCTTGTTTTCATTTCAGGTTGTACTCGGCTTACTTATTTTTCAACCCCATACACGGCAACAAAGTCAGTGTGGATCATTTCCATACAGCGATTGTGGAAGTGATAGACAGATTCAACACGTGTCTGCAAACGATGAGCTTTCGGGGATGCACATACAGCATGAAATTACATTCACCTACTGTGAGATATGGCCCTTCTAGTAATATTTGTACATAGCCAGGGGAGTGTTTCACAAAGATCCTAAGTTGAACTTATCTCTAAGTTGGACTTAACAATTATGGACAGCCGTTTAGCATATCCTTGAAAATATTTAGTAAAATTTATTTTTAAAGGCATAAAATGTTGATTCAAATCATTCATATTTTCTATTATCATAGGAGATTTCATGTCTTGATATGGAATTTATGAAAAGTCTAAAATAATTGAATTTTTGCTTTTGAACATATTTCATTATAAGACTACAAATGGCTCTCCATAATATTTAAGTCCAACTTTGAGTTAAGTTCGACTTAGAATCTTTGTGAAATACCCCCCAGGGGTCGATTTAGCGGAGTCTGGAGGCACAGACTCTAATATGAAACGTTACGAAAATTCTTGGAGCCCTAAGAGGAGCTAAGCTCTGCCAGTCACTGGCTGTTCAGTCTGGAGCGGCCAAAGTACAGAGCTTATGCATTATCCCGTCAGCATAGTCTCACAATGCAGACACTTTCAACAACGGCTGACGAGGGTTGTGCCTGCAAACTTTTATATTAGGGACTTTTAGATGTGCTCAACGGAGAACGTAGACTGCCCTTTTAAGGCAATGTGACGTCCTTTTAAGGCACTGGCAGTGACGTCACATTGTCTTAAAAGGGCAGTCCATGTTCTCCGTCGTACAAATCTAAAAGTTCCTATTGCCTTCCCCTTTTCCTCTCTCTCTCTCTCTCTCTCTCTCTCTCTAACATATTGTTCTCTCTTCGTTCGATATGGTGCTCAAACCAACTTGAGATTCGCATGGATTTAGTGATCTCGCATTTCAAACATGCACAACTCCCTTATTGTTAGCCTGATTTATCCAGACTTTCGTCATTCTCTTATTGTCTTACTTTTCTGTTTTCATACCCCTAAAGTTATATCAAGGGGTTGGATTGCGCTTTAGCCTAACAAGAAACTCAATTGCAATCATAACCCCTATACCTATAACGAATTAAGCCCGGAGCCAATGTCAGATGACCCACATAATCAAAGGTACGATATTTTTGTCTTTATAATTATTATCTCTCACCCACACAGCGGCCCCTTGTTGGCCTCTACGCCGTCTACGTTCGTGATTGGTTCAGGGTCTACCCGCGTGATCAGCTCAAAATCATGAGATTGGAAGATTGGCATGTCAATTGCACGGGACTCCTCCCAGAAGTATTCGATTTTCTTAATCTGGGTAAGCATGCTACTTCTCTCCATTCGTGGTGATTCTTTTTTTTAGAGAAGGATGCCTGGTAGGCCTATATGCAAAACAGACGTTTTCCAAAGTAAGGTCTTGATAGTAAAATAAAAATGTGTGTAAAATGTGACCCGGACTTCAACAATCAATTTGCCTGTCATCCTATGAATGACTCGACATAAGTGGAGATATCATCATATAAAAGACTCACCTTAACTAGAGTCGTCATCCTAAAATGACTCGACTTGAATGACTAGAGTCATCACCGAAAATGACTCGACTTGATTGGAGTCGTCATCCGAAAGTGAAATGACTTGATTGGAGTCATCACCTAAAATTACTCGTATTGACTGGATTCATCCTTCTACAGTGATTTGACTTGATTGGAGGTCGTCATCCTAAAATGACTCGACTTGATTGGAGTCGTCATCCGAAAGTGATTTTAATTGACATGATTGGAGTCATCACCTAAAATGAATCGTATTGATTGGGTTCGTTGTCCGAATGTAAATTGACTTGATTGGAGCCATCACCCTAAAATGACTTGACTTGATTGGAGTCGTCATCCTAAAATGACTCGTATTGACTGGATTCATCATTCTACAGTGATTTGACTTGATTGGAGTCGTCATCCTAAAATGACTCGACTTTATAAGGATCGTCACCCTAAATTGAATTGAATTGACAGGAGCCGTCACCCTAAATTGACTCGACTTGATTGGAGTCGTCATCCGAAAGTGATTTTAATTGACTGGAGCCGTTACCCTAAAATGACTCGTCTTTATTAGAATCGTCACCCTAAATTGACTCGACTTGATTGGAGTCGTCATCCGAAAGTGATTTGACTTGACCAGAGCCGTCACCCTAAATTGACTCGACTTGATTGGAGTCGTCAACCTAAAGTGAATTGACTTGATTGGAGTCGTCATCCTAAAATGCCTCGTATTGACTGGATTCATCATTCTCGGTGATTTGACTTGATGAGAGCCATCACCCCAAAATAACTCGACTTTATAAGGATCGTCACCCTAAATTGACTTGAATTGACTGGAGCCGTCACCCTAAATTGACTCGACTTGATTGGAGTCGTCATCCGAAAGTGATTTGACTTAACCGGAGCCGTCACCCTAAATTGACTCGACTTGATTGGAGTCGTCATCCGAAAGTGATTTTAATTGACTGGAGCCGTTACCCTAAAATGACTCGTCTTTATTAGAATCGTCACCCTAAATTGACTCGACTTGATTGGAGTCGTCATCCGAAAGTGATTTGACTTGACCAGAGCCGTCACCCTAAATTGACTCGACTTGATTGGAGTCGTCAACCTAAAGTGAATTGACTTGATTGGAGTCGTCATCCTAAAATGCCTCGTATTGACTGGATTCATCATTCTCGGTGATTTGACTTTATTAGAATCGTCACCCTAAATGACTCGACTTGAATGGAGTCGTCATCCGAAAGTGATTTGACTTGACCAGAGCCGTCACCCTAAATTGACTCGACTTGATTGGAGTCGTCAACCTAAAGAGAATTGACTTGATTTGAGTCGTCATCCTAAAATGACTTGACTTGACTGGAGTCGTCATCCTAAATTGGTTCGTCCTGACTCGAGCCGTCACCTCTAAATTGACTCGACTTGATTGGAGTCGTCAACCTAAAGTGAATTGACTTGATTGGAGTCGTCATCCTAAAATGACTTGACTTGACTGGAGTCGTCATCCTAAAATGGCTCGTCCTGACTCGAGCCATCACCCTAAATTGACTCGACTTGATTGGAGTCGTCATCCGAAAGTGATTTGACATGATTGGAGTCGTCATCCTAAAATGACTCGTATTGACTGGATTCATCATTCTACAGTTATTTGACTTGATTGGAGTCGTCATCCTAAAATGACTCGTATTGACTGGATTCATCATTCTACAGTTATTTGACTTGACTGGAGTCGTCATCCTAAAATGGCTCGTCCTGACTCGAGCCATCACCCTAAATTGACTCGACTTGATTGGAGTCGTCATCCGAAAGTGATTTGACATGATTGGAGTCGTCATCCTAAAATTACTCGTATTGACTGGATTCATCATTCTACAGTGATATGACTTGATTGGAGTCGTCATCCTAAGATGACTTGACTTGACTGGAGTCGTCATCCTAAATTGGCTCGTCCTGACTCGAGCCGTCACTCTAAATTGACTCGACTTGATTGGAGTCGTCATCCGAAAGTGATTTGACATGATTAGAGTCGTCATCCTAAAATGACTCGTATTGACTGGATTCATCATTCTACAGTGATTTGACTTGATTGGAGTCGTCATCATAAAATGACTCGTATTGACTGGATTCATCATTCTACAGTGATATGACTTGATTGGAGTCGTCATCCTAAAATGACTTGACTTGACTGGAGTCGTCATCCTAAAATGACTTGACTTGACTGGAGTCGTCATCCTAAAATGGCTTGTCCTGACTCGAGCTGTCACCCTAAATTGACTCGACTTGATTGGAGTCTTCACCCTAAATTGACTCGACTTGACTGGAGTCGTCATCCTAAAATGGCTCGTCCTGACTCGAGCCGTCACCCTAAATTGACTCGACTTGATTGGAGTCGTCATCCGAAAGTGATTTGACATGATTGGAGTCTTCATCCTAAAATGATTCGTATTGACTGGATTCATCATTCTACAGTGATTTGACTTGATTGGAGTCGTCATCCTAAAATGACTCGTATTGACTGGAGTCGTCATCCTAAATTGGCTCGTCCTGACTCGAGCCGTCACTCTAAATTGACTCGACTTGATTGGAGTCGTCATCCGAAAGTGATTTGACATGATTGGAGTCGTCATCCTAAAATGACTCGTATTGACTGGATTCATCATTCTACAGTGATATGACTTGACTCGAGCTGTCACCCTAAATTGACTCGACTTGATTGGAGTCTTCACCCTAAATTGACTCGACTTGACTGGAGTCGTCATCCTAAAATGGCTCGTCCTGACTCGAGCCGTCACCCTAAATTGACTCGACTTGATTGGAGTCGTCATCCGAAAGTGATTTGACATGATTGGAGTCTTCATCCTAAAATGACTCGTATTGACTGGATTCATCATTCTACAGTGATTTGACTTGATTGGAGTCGTCATCCTAAAATGACTCGTATTGACTGGATTCATCATTCTACAGTGATTTGACTTGATTGGAGTCGTCATCCTAAAATGACTCGTATTGACTGGATTCATCATTCTACAGTGATATGACTTGATTGGAGTCGTCATCCTAAAATGACTTGACTTGACTGGAGTCGTCATCCTAAAATGACTTGACTTGACTGGAGTCGTCATCCTAAAATGGCTCGTCCTGACTCGAGCTGTCACCCTAAATTGACTCGACTTGATTGGAGTCGTCAACCTAAAGTGAATTGACTTGATTGGAGTCGTCATCCTAAAATGACTTGACTTGACTGGAGTCGTCATCCTAAAATGGCTCGTCCTGACTCGAGCCGTCACCCTAAATTGACTCGACTTGATTGGAGTCGTCATCCGAAAGTGATTTGACATGATTGGAGTCGTCATCCAAAAATGACTCGTATTGACTGGATTCATCATTCTACAGTGATTTGACTTGATTGGAGTTGTCACCCTAAAATGACTCGTATTGACTGGATTCATCATTCTACAGTGATATGACTTGATTGGAGTCGTCATCCTAAAATGACTTGACTTGACTGGAGTCGTCATCCTAAAATGACTTGACTTGACTGGAGTCGTCACCCTAAAATGACTCGACTTGATTGGAGTCGTCATCCGAAAGTGATTTGACTTGACCAGAGCCGTCAACCTAAATTGACTCGACTTGATTGGAGTCGTCAACCTAAAGTGAATTGACTTGATTGGAGTCGTCATCCTAAAATGACTTGACTTGACAGGAGTCGTCATCCTTAATTGGCTCGTCCTGACTCGAGCCGTCACCCTAAATTGACTCGACTTGAATGAAGTCGTCAACCTAAAGTGAATTGACTTGATTGGAGTCGTCATCCTAAAATGACTTGACTTGACACGAGTCGTCATTCTAAAATGGCTCGTCCTGACTCGAGCCGTCACCCTAAATTGACTCGACTTGATTGGAGTCGTCATCCGAAAGTGATTTTACATGATTGGAGTCGTCATCCTAAAATGACTCGTATTGACTGGATTCATCATTCTACAGTGATTTGACTTGATTGGAGTCGTCATCGTAAAATGACTCGTATTGACTGGATTCATCATTCTACAGTGATTTGACTTGATAGGAGTCGTCATCCTAAAATGACTTGACTTGACTGGAGTCGTCATCCTAAATTGGCTCGTCCTGACTCGAGCCGTCACCCTAAATTGACTCGACTTGATTGGAGTCGTCAACCTAAAGTGAATTGACTTGATTGGAGTCGTCATCCTAAAATGACTTGACTTGACTGGATTCGTCATCCTAAAATGGCTCGTCCTGACTCGAGCCATCACCCTAAATTGACTCGACTTGATTGGAGTCGTCATCCGAAAGTGATTTGACATGATTGGAGTCGTCATCCTAAAATGACTCGTATTGACTGGATTCATCATTCTACAGTGATTTGACTTGATTGGAGTCGTCATCATAAAATGACTCGTATTGACTGGATTCATCATTCTACAGTGATATGACTTGATTGGAGTCGTCATCCTAAAATGACTTGACTTGACTGGAGTCGTCATCCTAAAATGACTTGACTTGACTGGAGTCGTCATCCTAAAATGGCTCGTCCTGACTCGAGCTGTCACCCTAAATTGACTCGACTTGATTGGAGTCTTTACCCTAAATTGACTCGACTTGACTGGAGTCGTCATCCTAAAATGGCTCGTCCTGACTCGAGCCGTCACCCTAAATTGACTCGACTTGATTGGAGTCGTCATCCGAAAGTGATTTGACATGATTGGAGTCTTCATCCTAAAATGACTCGTATTGACTGGATTCATCATTCTACAGTGATTTGACTTGATTGGAGTCGTCATCCTAAAATGACTCGTATTGACTGGATTCATCATTCTACAGTGATTTGACTTGATTGGAGTCGTCATCCTAAAATGACTCGTATTGACTGGATTCATCATTCTACAGTGATATGACTTGATTGGATTCGTCATCCTAAAATGACTTGACTTGACTGGAGTCGTCATCCTAAAATGACTTGACTTGACTGGAGTCGTCATCCTAAAATGGCTCGTCCTGACTCGAGCTGTCACCCTAAATTGACTCGACTTGATTGGAGTCGTCACCCTAAATTGACTCGACTTGACTGGAGTCGTCATCCTAAATTGGCTCGTCCTGACTCGAGCCGTCACTCTAAATTGACTCGACTTGATTGGAGTCGTCAACCTAAAGTGAATTGACTTGATTGGAGTCGTCATCCTAAAATGACTTACCTTGACTGGAGTCGTCATCCTAAAATGGCTCGTCCTGACTCGAGCCGTCACCCTAAATTGACTCGACTTGATTGGAGTCGTCATCCGAAAGTGATTTGACATGATTGGAGTCGTCATCCTAAAATGACTCGTATTGACTGGATTCATCATTCTACAGTGATTTGACTTGATTGGAGTCGTCACCCTAAAATGACTCGTATTGACTGGATTCATCATTCTACAGTGATATGACTTGATTGGAGTCGTCATCCTAAAATGACTTGACTTGACTGGAGTCGTCATCCTAAAATGACTTGACTTGACTGGAGTCGTCACCCTAAAATGACTCGACTTGATTGGAGTCGTCATCCGAAAGTGATTTGACTTGACCAGAGCCGTCACCCTAAATTGACTCGACTTGATTGGAGTCGTCAACCTAAAGTGAATTGACTTGATTGGAGTCGTCATCCTAAAATGACTTGACTTGACAGGAGTCGTCATCCTTAATTGGCTCGTCCTGACTCGAGCCGTCACCCTAAATTGACTCGACTTGAATGAAGTCGACAACCTAAAGTGAATTGACTTGATTGGAGTCGTCATCCTAAATTGGCTCGACTTGATTGGAGTCGTCATCCGAAAGTGATTTTACATGATTGGAGTCGTCATCCTAAAATGACTCGTATTGACTGGATTCATCATTCTACAGTGATTTGACTTGATTGGAGTCGTCATCCTAAAATGACTCGTATTGACTGGATTCATCATTCTACAGTGATTTGACTTGATTGGAGTCGTCATCCTAAAATGACTTGACTTGACTGGAGTCGTCATCCTAAATTGGCTCGTCCTGACTCGAGCCGTCACCCTAAATTGACTCGACTTGATTGGAGTCGTCAACCTAAAGTGAATTGACTTGATTGGAGTCGTCATCCTAAAATGACTTGACTTGACTGGAGTCGTCATCCTAAAATGTCTCGTCCTGACTCGAGCCGTCACCCTAAATTGACTCGACTTGATTGGAGTCGTCATCCGAAAGTGATTTGACTTGACCAGAGTCGTCACCCTAAAATGACTCGTCTTTATTAGAATCGTCACCCTAAAATGACTCGCCTTGAATGAAGTCGTCACATTATAAATGACTGTCATTGAATTAGGTCGTCACACTATGAATTGCTTGGACTGAATTCCACACCCTATAAATTGCCTTGCTTTCACTGAAGTCGTCATCATAATATGACTTTATTTGTAATAATATTAATGGCAAGACTCAACTGGAGTCGCTACTGAATAAATCACCTCGGATGGAGTCATCGCCCTATAAATGACCCGCCGCTACTGGAGCCGTCACTCGCTGTTACTGGAACCGTCACCCTTTCATGACTTGCTTTCGGTATTATCGTATCATTTTTTTCTCTTCAAATAACAGTATTCACCAATGAATATTACAAAATTAGATTGTACTTTCATCTTCTATGTTTTATCTCTATTTCCTTTGCAGAAAAGAAGTCCGATAAGACGATAGCGCAATTTTGCGAGAAGAAATTGCAAAACGGCAACAAGGTCAAGTTACATGCGATTGGAGATATGCTTCCCAAGACGAGAAAGCTTTTAGAAGACTTTTATGAAGGTCCAAACAAGGAACTAAGTCTGTTACTGGGGGACAATAAATATCTATGGCGAACGTAATGATGATTCTTTGCTCTCTGGAACAGCACAGCACTGTCTGAAGAGATAACAACGTTATAAATTACAAAAAACCAATCAGATATGACGCGGTAGTACAAATACATGTATGATCTAAATTTATTGCATTTGCTAGGAACCCCTTTATTCCGTTTAATATGTCTTACTCATCTACTTAATTTTATTACATGCATGTCTCTTGATGCACATATTTCAAAATGTGTGAAAGCTGCCAATTATCATCTTCGTAATCTTCGCGCTATAAGGAAATTTTTAACCCCCCAAACCACTCAACAATTGATTCATGCTTTTGTAACATCTCATCTCGATAACTGTAACTCTCTCCTTTATGGACTTCCTAAATACCAAATTCAGAGACTACAAAAGGTTCAAAACGCAGCTGCCCGCCTTGTCACTAAATCTAAACGTTCGACCCATACTACTCAAATACTCAAGAACCTTCACTGGCTTCCAATAGAACAGCGTATCAAATATAATATTCTACTACTCACCTACCGTTCACTAAATGGATCAGTCCCTGAATATATTTCCTCTCTACTTAATATCTCTTTAAGTTCCCGTGCAGGTCTTCGTTCCTCTAATTCAACAAATTTAACACAGTTAAGAACAAAGAGGAGTTGGGGAGACAGAGCTTTTACAGCTGCTGCACCCCGGTTATGGAACTCCCTACCCCATTCAATCAAAATGTCAGCCAATCAAAATTTGTTCCAAACAAAATTGAAAACCTATCTAATGTCTGAACTCCTTAGTTAAGACGTAGTGTATTTCACAATCTGATGTAATTAACGTTGTTGAATTATATTTAATTATGTTAAATGATTTTCGTTCAATGTACTTACTTACCTTGTTAGGCGCCTTGAGCATCTCTTGGGGTGGATATTTGCGCATTATAAATGTTGTTATTATTATTTTTATTATTAACTTTTATAAGCTTATCAATCGTAACCTTTTGATGATGATGATGATATGATGATGATGATGATGATGATGATGATATGATGGTATGATGATGATGATGATGATATGATGATATGATGATGAAGATGATGATGGTATGATGATGAGGATGATGATGGTATGATGATGATGATGATGATGATATGATGATGATGATGATATGATGATGAAGACGATGATGATGATGTGAGGATGAGGATGATGATGATGATGATATGATGATGAAGACAATGATGAGATGATGTGAGGATGAGGATGATGATGATATGATGATGATGATGATGATGATATGATAATGATAATGATGATGATGATATGATGATGATGATATGATATGATGATATGATGATGATGAGATGATGATGATATGATGATGATGATGATGATATGATATGATGATATGATGATGATGAGATGATGATGATATGATGATGATGATGATGATGACGATGATGATGATAGTGATAATGATGATGATAGTGATAATGATGTAAATAATTGTAACAATCTAGCAATCCAGCTGCAAGGATTCGATTTAATACTAGTAACCTTGAATCGAGTAAACTCTTAATCTTGAATGATGATAATAATTTGATTTATAGAGCGTCTTTACCAGTTAATACAAGCCGCTGTCACTTAAATGCATATTAATTTTTGTCTGCATAATTAAATGGTTACCATTTATCATTTTATCGTTGCCTGGTAGTTTTACAATAAATTTATGCTATGTAGGTTATGTTCTATCATGTATGTTCCATTATATAAAGATGTTGTCGTCACTGCCAACCAGTTTGTGTGCCAGTGCGGCTACACTTAATTTTTCTTTTTACTCGTAACATCGGCATTTATGTACGCTCAAATGAGAATTGTCATTGTCAATTAATCCTACTACGTTATTTATTATACCCAAGACTATATCAATGGTATAACTTCCGGAGACTATGACCTACAAGCATTGCTGTCTCTTTAGGCTCTATCGTATTTCTCCTTATTATTCTCTTCGTTTGTATCTGAAGTACCAACAAAAAAATGTAACATGCCAAATGTAATATTTATTATACACAAGACTATATCAATGGTATAACTTCCGGAGCCTATGACCTACAAGCATTGCTTTCTCTTTAGGCTCCATCATATTCTCCCTCTTATTCTCTTCGTAAGTATATTAAATACCTCAAAAAATGTACTATGCCAAATGTAATATTTATTATACACAAGACTATATCAATGTTATAACTTCCGGAGCCTATGACCTGCAAGCATTGCTTTCTCTTTAGGCTCCATCATATTCTCCCTCTTATTCTCTTCGTTTGTATATTAAATACCTCAAAAAATGTAATATGCCAAATGTAATAATTTATTATACAACATGTGAAATATGAAAATGAACTAAAACTGAAACTGAACTGAACTAAAATACATGTTATTATATTTTAAAATTGCTTGTTAGAGCTTCGTGGTCCATCCCTGATTGTTAATTCTTCTTAATTGTTAATTTTGTTCCAGCTGTTTAGTGACTTTTTTGGTTATAGTATCATGTACATATTTAATTTTCATTTTTAAATTTGTATTACCTGAATGTACAATGTATTACATGTAAGCTATATAGGAATTGCGTATCATTATTGTTGTTTGTAATTGATTATTTTCATGTATCAGGTGTAAATGTTCATTTCTATTCCGCTATTTCCATTTCTCTATTTCCTTCTTTTGTAAGCGCATAGGGACTTTATTTGTGTTAGTGATATACGCTATACAAATAACGTTTGTGATACTTCATATTCTCGCGATACAGAGTGAGAATTTTAAGTGTTATTTGTTTATAGTTTCAATTTAAGGAAACCTCAGTGTTATCTTCTTGTTTTTGAAACATTTTAATCATACATCGATTACCTGGGAATGTAAAATATACTTTGGGTTTGGTTTTGCTTGATATGCTATTCTAGATGTATTTATACATACAGGCATTTAAGCTCATGTCGGAATGTATTATGATAATTTGTGATACTTCATATTCTCGTGATACAGAGTGAGAACTTTAAGTGTTCTTTGTTTATAGTTCAATTTAAAGAAAACTCAGTGTTTTCTTCTTGTTTTTGAAACATTTTTTATCATACATCGATTACTTATGTAAAATACACTTTGGGTTTGGTTTTGCTTGATATGCTATTCTAGATGTATTTATACATACAGGCATTTAAGCTCATGTCGTAATGTATTATGATAATTTGTGATACTTCATATTATAGTGATACAGAGTGAGAACTTTAAGTGTTCTTTGTTTATAGTTCAATTTAAAGAAAACTCAGTGTTTTTTTCTTGTTTTTGAAACATTTTTATAACATTTTGATAGCATACATTTATAACTAAATTTAAGGTATTCATGGGTGTCCTGCATACATATAATGTACACAATGTTCTTGGACGGTGCGGACTATTTCGCATGACTTGTGTCGTTGATTGAATGGTCCTTTTTCGTGATTTAATCGGGTTTGGTGCGCGGATCTTTGTTGGCTGCCTCGTTACGGGTTTGTTCTTTCGCCTGCTATGGGTGATTGTGTTTCGGTGGTTGGGTGAATGGCGTACGTTCTTTGTTGCTAGGTGAGACAAGCATTGATGCCTTTCCTGCCTGGCGGCACGTGGTGTGTGCAGTTTGCTTTCTGGCTGTCGGGATGCAGTTATTCGTGGCGGGTGGGTTGGATGGCTTTGAGGCGGGGCGCTCGTCTGGGCTTCGTGCATTGGAATCGGTTTCGTGTTCTTTAATTATATGCCAACAAGGTTCTGGCTCGTACATACAGCTGCTCGTACTCTGACAGTTGTCAATGTCTCCCATAATTTGCTTAGTTTAATCACGAGTGCAAATTAGACCTTTCCGTTGGTTAATTTTAGGATCTTTTTTTGTTTTCTTTCTTTTTTAAAGAAAGTTTTACATACTACGTTACATGAGGTTATTTAAAAACATAAATGATATTGCATGTTTAAAGTGCGCATTAGATTGAGCTTAATCTCTATACTTTTTCTTTTAAATTAGATTCTCTATGTTCACAATTCATGTTATTAAAGTTATGAGAATACCAAAAGAGATAACTCGATATACTCGCATAATTAATTTGAATAGCTGTATTAATGTCCCATGGGCTACAAACACTTTGCTTTTGAGACCTGCAAGTGCATGATTATGTTGCCATTTTTACCTTTACTTATGTTTTCTTACAACACTTTTATTTTCAGCACTAGCACAACCATGTACACAAGAACGTACACATGTTCACAAAATTACATGCATATACTCACACTTTCACACATGGACACAAACTCACACAGCGTGCTCTCTGTGGCTTTTCTTGTATATTTGAGATATTTGAGATATTCTGAATGATTTTTCTTAACGCAAATTTTGACCAAGGTTTGAGAAATGTTGAAAGTAAGTATTATACAGTAGAAGAATTTAATTCTAGTTTTAATTCATCCAATAATAACGATGACTCAAACTCCATGAATCTTCAAGCCAATCCTGACTTCAGCCTATTTCACGTTAATAGTAGAAGTATGAATAAGAATTTTGAGTCCGTACAAGAACTTTTTTTACAATTAAATAACTTCCAGTTTTCCATAATAGGCTTATCTGAAACTTGGCTCCATAAAAATTCCCCACCTCTATTTAATATACCAAACTATCACATGTTTCGTTCTGATCGTGACCATGGTAGAGGGGGCGGAGTAGCGCTATACATACATAATAATTTTAAAATTAAAGTTAGGTCTGACTTACACACTGAAGGTGCTGAAGATTTATATATTGAAATATTAAGTGATAAAACCAAAAACATAATAGTCGGCATAATGTATAGACCCCCTAATCATAATGTAGACATTTTCTTGGACAATTTTGATAGATGTCTTGATACTGTTTCCCAAGAAAACAAAGAAGTTTATATAATGGGCGATTTTAACATTAATCTTTTAAATTCTGATGATAACCACATTGTGAAATTTAGTAGTACACTGCAATCTTACGCATTTAACTCACATATTGATAAACCAACAAGAATTTCATGTATTTCTCAAACTCTCATTGACAATATTTTTTCGAATGTAGCTCATAACAATTTTACAAATGGTCTGTTGTATTACGATATTTCTGACCATTTACCGATATTTATTATTTCTAAAGTTCACCTTGTTAAAAAAATGACTAAAAATAATTGTGCAATGCATAGGAAACAAACAAAACATAAGATTGAATCATTAAACGTTGATTTAGCCAAAGAAGAATGGGTCGAGGTATTATGTGCATCTGACGTAAATGTAGCATATGAAAAATTTCTAGAAATTGTATTACATTATTATCATAAGAATATACCCCTTGTCAAAATAAAAAAGGTAAAAAGGCCAAACAACCATGGATTACTAAGGGTATTTTGCGTCCCATAGTCGCCCGTAATAAGTTGTATAAGGAAGCCCTTACAAGTCAATGTAACGACAAGCTTAAGAAGTATAAAACGTATAGAAATCATCTTACATCTCTTATACGATTGTCCAAGACGTTATATTATTCTAACAACATAGAAAGTAATAAAAGTAACAATAATTTATTATGGAAAACTGTAAAGGAACTCTTAGGCAAAAAAGAAAGAAAGTAATAAATGTTTCTTAATTAATGAACAACAAATAACAGATCCAATTAAAATTTCAAAAGCTTTTAATGAGTATTATATAGATGTAGGCCCTAATTTAGCAGCTAATATTGATTCAGGTGACATGGACTACAATAAGTCCTTGAATTTCCCACGTGAAAATTCCTTATTTCTTACTCCAACCAATGATTATGAAATTATTAATGTAGTTCAACACCAGGTAAATACTACATGATATATTTGGCAATAGTATCGCTAGTCAGGAAAAAATGGGGAAGTTCATTTAATCAATTATTGATATAAATGTTCTTGGAGAAAATAGATTATGAACATGATCAGTCTGACCTTTTGACAGTAGAAATTCAAAAACTAAAAACTAGAAATATTTATGTTGATTTAGTTAGTAAATTGACATGTAGACCTGTCTGTGAACCCCTATTTTCCACTAAATATGGGATAGAAAAGGAGGAATGGCCACAAATGTATCTACTCCCATTTAAATGCACAATAGAAGTTAAGATGAGAGTCTTCCAGTTTAAGATTTTGCATAATATTCTATACACCAATGAGAGACTATTTAAAATGAAGCAAGTTCAGACAGAACTTTGCACAATGTGCGAGACCTCTGTTGAAACTCCTTTACACCTTTTTTATGAGTGTAAGGTTGCTGAAGATTTAAGACGAGCTTTTGTTGATAAAATTGGTCTAAAGCTATCTATCAGATATGAGGATCTATCTAGGAAAAGAATGATGTTTGGATTCATAAAGGATTGGAAGGGACCACATAAAATATTATTAAATCACTTAATTATCTTATTGAAGAGATACATTTATATTCAGAAATGCAGGAATTTAGTAGTAAGTTTCATAGGTTTTGAAACGTTTATTTGCAAAATCAGACATATAGAATTGGTAATTGCTAAACAAAAGCACAAAGAAAACATGCACTATAGAAAATGGTCCCCTATTGAGAATTTATTTTAATTATCCATAATTATATTTTGATAATGATACAGTTCAAACCACCCGAGACTGATTTTTTAGTTTTTACATCAGGTCTGTTTGTTTGTTTGTTTGATTGTTGTTAGTTTTTTTTTTGGGTAATTGTTATAGTGATTCGTATTTGATTATTTTTCTTTTAATGTTATACAATTATTTAATTCTTGTATGATTGTTGTTTTTGTAATGTTACAATTTTTTTTCTCGAAAATCAATAAAAATTTGGAAAAAAATAAATAAAAAATAAATGTAGTTCAACACCTTAATTCTACAAAATCTAGTGGCCATGATAGTATAAGTGTTCACTTATTGAAACAAATAATCTTTAATATCATAACCCCCCTGACATATATATTTAATTTATCAATTTCAACGGGTGTATGCCCACATTTGCTTAAAATCGCTAAAGTGATTCCTATTTATAAAAAAGGACGATTCCTCAGTAATAAGTAATTATAGGCCAATTTCATTATTACCAAGTATCTCTAAAATTCTCGAAAAAATAATATATAAAAGACTTAACACTTTCTTACAAAAAAATAATTCATTGATTCCTAACCAGTTCGGATTTAGAATTGGTCATTCTACCGATTACGCAATTTTGCATATTGTTGGAGTATTTATGGACTTCTTTGTCAAAAGCTTTTGATACGATTGATCATAAAATATTAATTCATAAATTACAATACTATGGCGTAAGAGGTCAAGCTCTTTCATGGTTTACTAATTATTTACAAGACAGACAAAAATACGTATCTTTCCAAAATCATGAATCAACAAAATTAACAATTAAATGTGGAGTACCGCAAGGATCTATATTGGGTCCATTGCTATTTATTATTTATATAAATGATATTATTGAAACCTCTTCATTTTTAAATTTTATCATCTTTGCTGATGATACGAGTATTTCTTTTTCCCATAAAAACTTTGATACGCTCATAACGCGGTTAAACTGTGAATTAATGAAAATTTCTAGGTGGTTTAAATCTAATAAATTGTCATTAAACCTTAATAAAACAAATTTCATTTATTTTAAACAGACCAACGTACATGATATAAGAAATTGTAATATTGA
Organism: Strongylocentrotus droebachiensis; assembly: GCA_035222895.1. Classification (NCBI taxonomy): domain Eukaryota; kingdom Metazoa; phylum Echinodermata; class Echinoidea; order Camarodonta; family Strongylocentrotidae; genus Strongylocentrotus; species Strongylocentrotus droebachiensis. The sequence goes on from JAVYIG010018083.1 coordinate 18,138, forward strand.
GATTGATGGCTTGCCTCTCATTGAAAAACAATCTATTAAATTTTTAGGAGTCACTATTGACTCTCATCTAAATTTTAATGAGCATATACGTAATACATCAATATCAAGAAATATTGGAATACTGTATCAGTTTTAAAAAATTCTTTCTGAAAGATCTATGATTATATTATACAATTCTCTAATTTTATCACATGTGATATATTGTAATATTGTGTGGGGTAATTGTTGTTTAACAAGAATTAATTCCTTATTTTTGCTTCAAAAGAGAGCGATTCGCATGATCACACACGGAACCTTTATTTCAGCGTTTAAAAACATTAAAAATACAAGATATCCACATTTTTCAGACATGCATTTTTATGTATAAATATTCTCATAATCAACCACCATCCCTATTTCACAATATTAACAGTTTAAACTCAAACATTCACACATACCCCACCCGTTGTTCAACAAATTATCACTTAGAAAATCCTAAAATACTTTTAGCACAAAAATCAGTAAGACATCATGGACCAGATGTTTGGAACTCCTTACCAAATTCAATAAGGCATTGTTCATCTCTCTATTCTTTTAAAGCATCTCTCAAAAAAACTCCTATATCAAAGTATCTACTTAACTGATTTCAACATGCAGTAGGCAATTGTCAAATTTTGGTCACATTGCAACTCAGTTTTGCAAATTTTGTTTTCTATTTCGTGTTCTTAGTTTCGTGCACTTCCACTATTCGTTACAAACGCATACAAACACGCACGCTCGCGTGCACATGGCACACACACACACGCACGCACACACACACACACACATACACACACGCACACGCACACACACAATATATAAATTTGCACAACACCCTCACCAACTCATACACAAAGATCGTTTAAACACTTTTTCATTTTAAGGTTTACCTTAAGATTTTTTTGTTTTTGTTTTTTTGAGGTCGCCATCCTTGTCAAGCTTTGCTTATGATTGCGGTCTCCTGCACTTTTCCAACAGAATAGTTCGGTAAATACTTTAAATTTATGATTATATGTTACGGAAATATTAAGTTTTGTTATTATATGTACATATATTATGTAAAAAAAAACATTTTGACATGAAGAAATTATTGTTTATTTATGTTGTATTATACCTTACATTTATATGTTCTTTGTTATTCAGTTATATTTTATATGGAAAAAATGCAGAAATAAAATCAGAAAATCAAATAAAAAAAAACGTTCATTATTATTATTATTATTATTTGAACACGAAAGTGCCATTGGTTGATAAAAACAAAGCATTTGTTAAAACTTGAATCTGAAATATAAGCTGAATTTATTTACATCGTATGATAAATATTTTTGTGAATACGCCGTCCGTTAAGTGTTTACTATTACAAAATTGGCAATAGAAGTGAAAACCGACCTTTTCGAGTGATATCCATTTTAAGGATGCCCGTGACTTTCGAGCATTAAGATTTTGAAATAATTTCCTTTTAACTCTAAAACAGTGTTTCCGTTGATTTCGTTATGCCTTTTTTTTTGTAGCAGATGTTTCTGCATTTATTGATGAATCAAATATAAAACAATCAAATAACGACAGGGGAGAATCTAGGGGGTGTTTCGGCGGTTTAACCCCCCCCCCCCCCCCTTGGGCGGCCAAGTGAAAAAGAATTAAAAAAGTAAAACCGTAAAACGGCGCGATTTTTGGAAAAAAACTTTGGTCAACCCCCCCTCCCCCCCCCCCCCCCCCCCCTGGCAAAAATCTAGATCCGCCCCTGAACGATAATAGTATATGATATAATTGATTTACATAAAGAGTGACAGCTTAAATACACACACACATAAAAATGCATATATATATATATAATTGAAAACGTGAAAGTATGGAGGTAAGTAAAATAATCAAGATAAATGCCGAGGCCAACTATCATAAGCATGAATGCTCGAGTCGATAGCAGCCGGGAAGGGGGGTAAATGGCGCTGTTATAGGAGTATGTAGGAGAATAGAGTGTCACCTATGAAGATTTTGTTCAGAAAATATCTAAATAAAAAGTGGAAAGAAAGTAAAGAAAGAAAAAACTGCAAGTGTGTGCAAGTGGGTGTGTGCAGGTGAAGTAAGTGTTCGATTTGTATTGTTAATGAACTGGGAATCAACAATTAATTTATATGAACAAATAATCAAAATCGCTGAGACCCTTATAATGTTTGTGAATATTTAGATATTAACATTTTTTCATCGAGGATTTGAATGAATAAAGAGATGCAGAGTGTTTACTATTGTCAGGTAAAGCATTCCAAATATATCTGGACTATGGTGTCTTTTCGATTTATAGGCGATGTAATGTCTGTCATTCTTTTTTCTTCACTTTCGTCATAATGAAATCTTATCCCAAACCCTTTCTTTACTTAGCTGTTAATTTATATAAAACTTTTATGTTTTCAAATTATCTGTCGTCCCGGGGAAGGGGGGGGGGGGGGGCTCGCCTAATGTGCGGGGATGTGCCTCTTCCTTATTCAAAAATAAATCCTTAAACGTGGAGTATGATTTTGTGTTTGAAATGGATCCACTTTCAGATCTTGGCAAGAGACCTGGGTTGACATTTTCTTCAGAATAATACCTCACTCTTTTTATCGCTGTAATGTGTGAATGCAAATTATTTCCTTTTTTTCTTCCTTTTATAACAGATAAAAAAAAAAAAAAAAATACTTAGTTTTGTATACAATTATTGGAGACAGACTTTTACATAAGGCCCGGCCTTCCTGTCTAGTCTCCAAATACTTTCATTAATGTACATGTTTAAAATGTTTTCCCCTTGTTCATCATGTCTTCTCCACTTGTGTTATCCTCATGTTATATATTGATACATGTATTATATTTTAACTTTTATATGTTTGTTTTCCTTTGTATATTTTTTAATGAAAGTATTGAATAAAGTGAACTTGAACTTGAATGTGAACTCTTTTTTCGCTGTAATGCTAAGTGCCGACGCATTAATAACTGAAACCATGTCGCTTTTTCATTCAAATTCAGGACCCCCTTGTCTGCCAAAGTGACCCTTATAAGTGGTATGGATATGGTGACTTCAGCTGCACCCCCCCCCCCCCCCCCCACTCAGTTATTTAAGGTACGCGTATGCATGTTTCTTCTCTTTGAAAGCATCCCCCCCCCCCCCCCCCCCCACCCACTCCATGTTATCTAGGGTACGCGCATTTATGTTCCCTCTCTTTGAAAGCACCCCTCTATCTCCGGTGTGTAAAGTCAGTACGGGCCGGATTTTTGTGTATTACGGGTCGGACTTTGTTGCGTGAAAAGTAACCCTTTTTCGGAGATTTTGGGAACACAATTTGGGGGGGGGGGGGGGGGGTTTCTTCGTTTTCTTTTCTCATTTTCTCTCTCTCTCTCTTTCTCTCTGTTTCTTTTCTCTTCTTTCTTTTCTCTTCTCTTTTCTTTTCTCTTTTCCTTTCTTTTCTCTTCTCCTGTTTTTCCTCTCTTCTCCTTTCTTTTTTTTCTCTTCTTTTCTTCCTTTTTTTTTTCCTTTTTTTGCGCCGCCAATAGGGGGGGGGCCGCGGCCGTTTCGGCCCCCCCCCCCCCTGGATCCGCCACTGGAATTAGAGAGTAACATAATATAACGGGAGATTGGAGAAAATAGAACAGAATAGTAATAAATAAAGTTGGAAAAGAGTAAGCATTGTAGGGGTAAAGTTTATAGAAATGAAAGTGGAACTATGGGAAGGGCAAAGGAGGAGACTAAAGTGTGAGAGATCAGAATTAGAAAATGGCGAAAGAGAAAAAGAAGGAAGAAAAGGGGTGAGGGGTCAAAGGGGGTATACGGGGTGTAGGTTTCCCTCTTTGCCTCTCTCTCTCTCTCTCTCTCTCTCGCTCTCTCCCTCACTTACTCTCTCTCTCTCTCTCTCTCTCGCTCTCTCCCTCACTTACTCTCTCTCTCTCTCTCTCTCTCGTCTCATTACTATCTTTCCATCCGGCATCCATCTATCTCTGCATCTTTCTCCTCTCTACTATAAACTCAAATCCAGCTTATATTAATCATAGTATGGTGATCGATAATTTGGGTAAAAAGCAAATCAAATTTGATGTTTGTGAAATCTGGCCGAGTTTTAAAATTAAAAAATAATTTGAAACCATTATGATATTTCCGATGATACAAGTAATGAAACTAAATGAAATTCGATTAGGCATTGCCAGAGAAATAGGCGGTGTGTGTGTGTGTGTGGGGGTGGGGGGGGGGGGTCCTTCAATTTCTGGCAAACTTCCACATAGTCCAAGAACATTTAGTAATTTGTAGTTGCATCCACTATAATTTCAATCCCAGATCTGGCACCAGTTCAGAAAAATGTAGACGCAAGTCACGCAAGATATAATTATATAAATCTATACGTATACATGTATATATTATATAAACAAATTATTATCAGAGGTAAAAAAAAAAATTAAAGCTTTTTTGCCTTTATTCAGATTTTCATAATTATACAAAATGATGAATAGGAACACAATTGTTTTTACAGTATAAACATACATG
>JAVYIG010018084.1:0-22657 GCA_035222895.1 Strongylocentrotus droebachiensis
GTCCCACCCCCTGATTCTTGTGTGGTGTCCGTCCATGATATCTCTAAATACAAATCTCTCATCATTTTAACGGTGAAAACTGAACAGAAATAAGAAAAATCATAACTCTCCAGTTTGCTCCCCAACCACATTTAATGCTCTCCTCCTGTTCATGAATCTCCCAAGCCAGTAATATTACCTGCCCTGTACACTCAACACCACTGTTCTGACTTTGACCTGTCAATCAAGAGGTCGTAAGGTCACGACCCCGACAGTGGAGGTTCTGAATCCCGAGGATGAAGAGGCTTGAGAGTATCTTGCATATATCTGTCATAATGCAATAATCATTTAGATTCTTCAGAGAGGGACTTGAATTTGGAAATCGAGCCGAAGAATGTAATAATGGGTCTTTTCGAGTGCATAGGTCAAGGGTGAAATTGAGGAGTTTAGTGGGATAGCTGGGTAAAGGTCTCTGAATAATTCTCGTTCTCAAACCTCAGTCACACCATAGGACCAACACCAGACAGACAACAGATCAAACTTAACATGACATTGCCCTCCTTCAGTGGCCAAGAATTGGTTTGTAAAGACTTGAAATGAAGTTCGTCTTTTTATGGGTTAGCAGTCATGGCCTGATTGTGCTTGGATTCTTTTAAACAAAAGGAAAGAAGAGGGAAAAAATGGGAAGCACCTTTATAATTATGACGAAGAAATTTCTGCTACATTTCAAATTGTGAAAACAATGTAAGCTAAATACCAGAGGTGTTCACAGAGTACATCTATCAATAATTGACAACTCTCATGTCGTAGCACTTCCTTTCTTTCTTTCACATCTTCTGTTCAAAATATTTTGCTTCCAAAAACTCCAGATCTATTTTTGCGATTATTACTCCGAAAATCAGATTAGATTTCCACTAATAGAATCAATTTTGATAATTCTTATGCTTTCATATTTTCCCTGCTCACTTTTGTTGACTGAAAGTTTCCTGCCCATGAAATTGAGCATGGAAAAGGGTTAAGTAAGGCCGGGATAACGCGATCTATCGTCATGGGGGAGGGGAACGGAAAAGCAGACGTTGGTTGACGATAAAATCATTGCCAGAGCTGGCTTGGGTTTGACTGGTGCGTGCACGGTTCGTTCGCTCTCTCCTCACAAATTCAATTGATCAAATCACAGTGGGCAATTTCTAAAGCAGCCTGGTTATGAGTTTTTATAACTTCAATCAACAGTTGCATAGTGGGACCTCGTCATGCTAATTTGGTATCGAGTACATAGGAGTAAGGAAAAGCAATTTCAGAGTGCAGTTTTGTGGCGAGTTGCTAGTATTTTAGGCATAGGCAATGAAGCTTCAAAAGCATTCCTAACCATCATTGCCTATTTTTTAACCAAATCAATTTCTTTAATTAACCACAACCACCACTGAAAAAAAGAATATGGAAGGAGTCATGATACATGTAGCTTGTCTGTAAGCTGTATGTGCAGAATCAAACTATTATGACTAAAGTTTTGACAAAATGAAGGGAAATTTATGTCTCCTTTTGAATACAACTTTAGGCTTATTTTGGGGGCTTATTTTGTGAAAGGAGATCATTGTGTTAGGATGAGAATGTAGGGAGAAATAGGAGGGATCTTGACCAAGAGCTTAATAATACAAACTTTGCCTCTGGGTGGAATTTTCTAGAAGAGCAGACAAAGTAGAAAAAAGGATGGTAAAATGGTTGCTTTGGGGCGAGGTGTCAGATTATACATCAGAACATAACTTCCTCACTCTTTCTTCTGAAACTGAAACTGATGAGATATTTGAACTAGTTATCTGTTTGATGAGATAATGAATCCAATAAATTTCACCCTTCTGCTTTCTGCTCAATTTCAAAGGGAAATGTGTGATGTAAAGCTGAGTTCAAGAATGACCAGATAGAGGGAAAAGAGAGAAAGAAGGGGGGGGGGGGTTCAAAATAATTAAAGATAGTGAATAGGACTGTTAAAGATAACGAATTAATATATGGGTAAATGCATTGGTAGGTAGAAAGGAATAAAGAGAGAAAGAAAGGGGGAACGAGAAAGAATGCAAGAAAGAGATGAATACTAGAAAGAAGAAGGGGATAGGTTAGAGGAAGTATTCCTTACAGCCCCCCCCCCCCCCCTCCCAGACACATTTTCTTTCCCACATAATAAGATTATCAGCTTTAATTTTATGTCACCGTTTCCGCTCATTATCATATTTCATTTTCCCCACACCGTTCATACATTTCAAAACTAACCAACATGCAGTCTACATGAGTAATACCAGGACAGCCAATCAGTGAAAGCAAGTGCTTTAACATGTCAATCTCAATGGCATGTTTTGAGTGGAGGACACTAAACAGAGGGATACAGTCATGTGACCGCAAGAACCTCTCAAGGTCATTTCTGAATCACAGAAGGGCTGTATGTCACACTATACATGTAGTGGGATGTAGTGTCTTCTACTCTTAAGCTCCATACACTGGTTTCTGATATGTTTGTATACAACCTTACAAAGTGATGTATTTGTAAACAATTGTGTTTTGTTGAAAAAATGATGTGTTTGTAAACATAATTATGTATAATTATGTTTGGAATATATGATTCATTTGATTCAAGATTTGGTTGGTTATTTTCAAATCGTATGCACATCACTTCACACTTTCTAAAAACCAAATATAAATCTCACAGGAGACATTTCCCTCTTCGATAACAACAGCTTCACAAACAGAGAACCAATCATCGAGTCAAGGGGAGGGAAAGATATCGAAAGGAAAATGTCTGAATTGTAAACGATGAAAAATACCCACTTCTCCTCCCTCTTGTGTGTTGTCTGGTGCTGTGGGGCAAATGAAACGAGTGGAATCGCAGGTTTATGCAAACACGTACTTAAGAGCTTTCATCGTAGCGTCAGTTGATGGGTAGAGAGTCTGAGGTTGACCCATGGTTAATCCAGGCTTACATCCCTTCCTGGTTTCTTGAGTCCTACATTTTCTCGGGAAGGGATCGACTCTTGCCTTCCCCCTAGCCTTAGAAAATAGATCAAGCGACTTCCCTTGTTCACAGAGAGAGGGGGGGGGGGGGGATTAGAATTTGACTTGTAGCAAAACTGCCCTCCTTCTTAATGTCCAAATTTAAAGGCCTTTTATTCCAATGGAAGTATAGATTCCCCAGTATATTTCCAATTTCTTTGAAAATAACAACCCCTTTCAGCCTTATAAGACTCTGTGGTAAAAGATAATAAAATGGATCGATCTTAAAAACTTTTAAGAACTTCAGTGAGCTTTTTTGCTGGAGATTGCCTTTTTTCTTCTTCTTCAAACGGATTATGTTCGCTTTTACCATAAAAATTATGAATAGATTTGAAGACACTGGTTAATCATTATTTGTTAATAACTCACAAAATGTTTCCATTTCTATCATTCCCACCACAGTGCTTGAGTTTGGTTTCAATGTAACCGAGCGTGTTGTCGAGATTGAGATCCTTCCAGATGAAGACAGGAATGAGATGAGAGAGGCTTTCACCCTCCACATCACCCCCGACCAGATGATGATTGCTGACGTACAGGTTAGTATTCCTCATAAGGTTCTAGGTTCAAGACCCAGGCTAGCTGCAGCAAATTACTTTTCTTTAAAAATAATTAGATATTAGGACAATGTTGGCCCAAAATTATGAAAGAAAATAAAACAGATATGTTCATTTTCCATTTGGGTATATATTTGTATTTTGCCTAAATATCCCAGGGGATACACTGAAATAAGATATTTAAAATATTTATGCGAGAATTTAGGTCAAGTCATGTAAGAATAGCAGAACTCATCTTTGTAGAAAGATAGTCTGTATTGCCCTTAACCTTTACTCTGATAGTCTGTTCTGTTTGAGTCTCACTCCTGAAAAACATGATTTTGTAAGGAAAACCCCCAAAAGTAGAACAGTAGCTTCTAGAATGACATAAAAATGATCTATTCTCTCAACAGACCTACATGATTAACATTTAACCCTTTACCTCTGAAAGTTTCTGATTACTCCTGATTTCATACATCATTCATAAAGGATCTTAGTTTTCTGGGTTGATATCCAAAAAGGAAATGATTGGAACGTCTTTTGGTAACATAATCAGCCTGTTAACATGAAGAGGAAACTTAATCCTTCCCCAACGATCCCTCAATGACCCCTAGAGAAGCGAAAAGACAGTTCTAGTTACATCCCGCATCCATCGCAAACAAACAATGAAAAGAATGTTAGCGATTTATGGTTTTTCCAGTTGTTAGGGGGGAGACTTGGATGATGAATGTTGGGGGCCCTGCAAGGGCAGGGGGCGCCACATTGAATGGTTGTCAAAGAGAGGATTTGTAGTTCTAAAAGATATAATAACATGTAGCTGATAGATTAATAGATCAATACCCAAGATACTTATCTGCATCATTGAGATGCTTATAAGTTTGTTGACTTGAGTTACATGCATCAAGGTAATTCCCTTTCACCTCCTTTCTTCCTTATGCTCTGATCTCACTCATGCAACCCTTAGTTGCACAAAGTCCTTGAAAAATACAGAGACATGAAAAGGTGGATGAGAAGGGAGACATCTATTTAATCAAGCTTTAAATTCTTTTGGTAGCTAATCAAGTGACTCACTTCTTAGATTGAAATTTCATTTCTGGAAGAAACATCCATGCAGATGATCGCTTTTCACCTTTTGTTGCTAATCACCTAGTCTACTGACTACTAGAGGATTTAATGCTACTCTTATCAGCAACATGTTTTGAAGGAGTCGGGGGACATTTATTACAAATTTGAATCCTCTTAATGAATCAAGTGACATTGTTTGATACCCCAAAACTTGTTATCCTCTTTAGTAAGGATCCCAGGAAGATTAATGGTAGAATCCCTAATCAGGTTGATCTTATGAACAGAATAATAGTACGAGGTCATATAGGACAAATTATGAAAGTGATGAGGGTTTAATACCACATGTCTAAGTAAGGCATTACAAGTCATTTAAAGCCCCACTGTCCTACCTGTAGCTACTTGCTCCCTCTATATAGAAAACTTCCCCAATCGGAGCCTGTTGGTCCCCCATGATCCTCTTTTTCTTATGTTATTTGAGACCTGTCAGTGACCTCGCTGTGTGGTCTAATCCCTTCTGGCCCAGTAGTATTGACTGTCTTTAATGATTATTACTGGTAGAAGATGAAATCTAATGTCTTATTTCTCTTCCTCCCAGATGAACCATGCCATTATCTACATCGAACAAGAAGGCCAGGCCTCAGGAGTCACCTTCCCATCTCAGCCGGTGGTCGTGTCCCTGCTCGACTACGATGACATCTCTAACGCCAGGAACAACCCACCAAGAGGTTACCCTCTCGTCTGTGTCTCTGTAAGTAGTCTGAAGTCATTCAAGCACACTTCCTACTTGTAAGGTGTTAATTATGAGGGTGTAATGATAAGAGTATTATAAAAAGGAGTCCTTGCAATAGACTGCTCAGATTAGGGGTTATTCTTGTTTCCAGAAGATAAATATTCCCCACATAACCTTTACCAGGACATCAGTATCAATTTAAAGAGACCTATCACCAACCTAGCTAATATGAATGGGGGCTCAGTGATCAGCTAGGCAGTTGTTTGATTGTTTGTTCTAACCTGTGCTACCCCTCTCCATTCCCTACACAGCCTTGCAACCCCAAGTACCCTGACTTTGCTACCACCGGCCCCATCTGTGATTCGGAGGGTCTGAACGACACCGTGACCCAGTTCAGATGGATGGTCTCTGCACCCACCTCCGAGACTGGTGTGACCTCCCCTCTCAGGCAGGCTGATAGTGATACCTTCTTCAGCACCACTAAGAGCGTAAGTAAAATCATGCATTTCCCTGGGTACTGACCCTTGTGTTAAAAAAAAGAAAAGAAAGGTGTTTAAATGATTGAAGTGGTACCATAGAAGTGTTTGACTTAATCGCCCTGATAAAAGCAAAGTATTTACCTCTTGACCTCTCACTCCCACCCACAGATCACCCTGGACAGTATCTACTTTGGACCTGGCTCCCGCGTACAGTGCGTGGCCCGTGCTATCGGATCAGAGGGCGACGCCGGCCGTGAACATCCCAGTCCTGCCATCATCATCAGCACCACAGACGGCATGTGCATGCCACGAGTAGCCAACGCCATCGGTGCCGAGCCTTTCACCGCCAGGATGCGCTACACAGGACCCGCTGACCCAGACTACCCCAACAAAGTCCGTCTCACTGTCACCATGCCTCATGTCGGTCAGTATTTTTAGCTTTTTTCTCTTTCTAATGTCCACTTTGATTTTAAAAAAGACCCTCTCTACACCCTAGGTACAGTCAAAGTGACAGCTTAGGTGTGCAGACCTCCAAATTTGTTCAAAGTTTTAACATATGCTTTGTAAGGCATTGAACTTGCTCCGAGAAGATGTGCTGTACTAAAAGATGATTTTAGATGTAGCAATCACAGGATATTCAGTACCACACCTAATTTAACTTTTGATTTTTAATGCTCTTCTTCGTTTCCTAGATGGTATGCTTCCCATCATCTCTACCCGTCAACTCTCCAACTTCGAGCTCGCCCTCAGCAAGGACGGCTACCGTGTCGGAGTCCACCGATGCTCCAACCTTCTCGACTACGACGAAGTCCCCACCGACTTTGGTTTCATCACCGAAGAGACCAAGAACCCTAACGTCGTCGGAGACACCTACGCTTACCAATACTCTCCCGAGCTCCGTGGAGAGGAGACTCTTCGTTTCTACCGTAACCTGAACCTTGAGGCTTGTCTGTGGGAGTTCAACTCTTATTATGAAATGTCTGAGCTTCTTGACGAGTGCGGTGGTTTGGTTGGCACCGATGGACAGGTAAGATGGCTGACCTTTTGGCGTGTGACCCTTGACCCTAGACGTAAAGTAGACTGGATAGATGTTGTTTGGGGCTAAAGATCTGATGAGGTTGATGAAATGGAGGATGAGGATATCACAAGTTCATAAAGTGAACATAGAATAAATTCAATTTTGGAACCAATACTGATGCAGAATATTGATCTTTAGCTTGTTTTCTATTCTCCTTGGTCCTTAGTAATAGCGTATGAAGAAGTAAAGGTTGTATCATCGACAAATTTGTCAGTTTTTGATGCATGTTTCAGATTTATTGATGGTGAGACTATCATGTTTTACATTGTATATATCAAAACGTACCTATTTCAACCTTAAACATTAATGACCTGTGAACTCTGCTCTAAATATAAATGACTAAATTGCTCTTCTAATGCACCCCTACATCCACAGGTCCTTGATCTGGTCCAATCCTACGTCAGCATGAGGATCCCTCTCTTTGTCTCCTTCGTCTTCCACTCACCCGTTGCTACTGGAGGCTGGCAGCACTTTGACCAGCAGTCCACTCTGCAGCTGACCTTCGTCTACGACACATCTATCCTTTGGCAGAACGGAATCGGATCTCAGGTCACAACTGGAACCCAGTCACTCCAGGGTAAGACAGAAAACTATGGTAGAGTGGTGATTCACAAGTTGCTTCTGGCTCTATTTTTGCCTGATGAAAAATTTTGTCAAATTTTGGCTTAGGGGTAGGGTATGATAATATATAGTGTGAGCTCTAGGGTTGAAGCCAGGGATTAGATTGGTGTTAGAAATTGATTATGGACGAATTGTTGCGGCATCATTTCTCATTCAGCTGATAGTGAAGGGAATCACTTACAATTGCACATATATCTTTAATTGTCATTGAAGAACTTAATATTGGTGTTTCAAGTTACTTTGAGCGATTCACAATTGTGACCTCCTATCCCACCGATATTATCCATTTGTAGAATTATTCATTTTCAAAATCCCACCGCTGCCACCAGTAAGTAAATTTAAAGTTAAGCCTCTATTGGTTGACTCGCAACAGCAAATGCCATGGGCGCTGAACTTTCACCCCCTACAACAACTTTTCTTGACCATTCACTGTACATTTGAGTTGTTTCCAATGTAAAATGTCACATTTTAATCATAATTGTATTGTTTTCTTGTGTTTTTAGGTAACCTGTACCCAACAAGCATGAGGATCGATGAGGATGGCCGTCTCGTCGTCAACTTCAGGACTGAGGCACTCTTCAATGGTCTCTTCGTCCAGGCTCATCAATGTAAGTCGACTCCTGCAGACATTTGTAGTCATCATCAACAGTTTATTCCCTGATATGTTATTTTTTTAATACAGCATTTTTACAGAAATATTTTCCAATATAAAGACAGCTGAAACTACATAGCACTGCTTAGATGTCAAGATGTAGCTTGGTCCAATGAAGCTTTTGCTAATTGATTAAAGAAATAAAAACATGTGGTATTTACTATGTTTGTGATTCCTTACATTAAGTGTTTTAAAAGATGGCTAATTGAATTCCATGTTATTTTCCCTTCACAGCTACTGATGTTGTTTCCACTGTGAACTCCATCGACCATGCAGGACTCACCTACTCCCTGTCTCTCCTCAGGACTGAACCAACCTACGCTCAACCTGAACAGCTCTGGCAGTTCGTCTCTGATCTATCCGTAAGTTGTCCAAATATTATTTGTTTCTGTTCATCAGATCAGGTTTTGATCTTTTTACATGAATAAAATTTCATATGTCAACCACCAACCTAAGAAACAAATTCCTGATTTGAGATTTGCTTGGATAATATAAGCCATTCTTGAAGCTATTTTGTGGTCATTAATTGGTGTCTAATAAAATATGAAATTCAGCTATCTGAGCGATAGAACCTGTCTGAAATTATACATCCGTTATTCCTAGAGAATGCATAAATTGCCTGTGGGTACAGCGGATTCGTTTATTAGAGGTTTCAAATCCTGTCTCTACTTGTTGTTTTTTACCAAGTGTTTGATAATAACTGAACCCCACTATTCTCAATGGTACCTTCAAAGATTTTTTAATCATTTGTTCTCTCCTTCATACAGGTCTCTGACTACAGTGGAACCTACACCATCCAGCTGATTCCTTGCACCACCCTACCCAACACCGTCTACAGCCAGCCACCTACCTGTAACCCGGAGGACACCATCACCTTTGAACTACCCATCAGATTCCAACAGGTCAGTCAGTCAGTCAATCTGCATTGGATCTTCTCTTCTTAACTCATTGGCCATGGGGGGAACCAGATGGTCCTAGGGAACATATGGGGAATGAGAGGATGCAGTAATCTATGGGTTTAAGTTATAAATTTCTTTGAGATTTGTCTAATGAAACTTCTAAAAAAATATACTTGAAGCAGTATTAGTAGTGTCTAAGAGAAAGTGTATTGCATTAGATATTCCAAAGGTAGAATACAGTTGTACAATGCAACTTAGATCAGTTTTCGATCGCCTTTTAAGTGCACTTCCTTGAAACCAGGAGTCTCTCCATGGCAAGAAGCATGTCGGATACATAAACACAAAGATACTTGGTCTTCAATGAATGTCAAAATAGTTGACTGTAGCTTTTAGAAATTGTTTCTTTACACTTCTGTGTGAATGATTCTTCCATAAATGATGAACGGCTGGTTTTACAGCAGATTTACAATGTATTAACTTTCCCTTGCTCTCAAATTTCAGGTCAGCGACCCAGTTCCAGAGGAGTACAGCCTCAACACCGAGTTCGTCCTTGTAGGCAAGGAATCCATCTACTTGTCTGATGGCTCAATGGGCTTCGGAGAGGGCAGTGATGTCGCCTACAACCCAGGTGATACCATCTTTGGACGTATCCATGTTGACCCCGTCCAGAGCCTTGGTGCTGGCTTCAACCTTGACATCCAGAAGGTATTCCTCTGCACCGGACGCGATGGTTACATCCCCAAGTACGACCCTGCCGCAAATGAGTACGGATGCGTGGCTGACACACCTAACCTTCTCTATGCCTTCAAGATCTTGGATCGTGGAGCACCAGACACCATCATGCAAGAGTTCAACGGAATCGCCTTCAACGCTACCCTTGCTATTGACAATACCAATGATCTGGAGCTTGTACAGCAACCAGGCGCTGATGGCTTTAGACTGGCTAGTGATGCTCTCTTTGGGGTAGGTCTCTTGACATTGTTCTTCGTCATTCATTTCCATTCTGTGCTTATTTGATCACATTGATCGTTGGTTCTTGGCCCCGTCTTATAAAAATTGCATCTGATCCGATGTGATCGTAATTCCCCACTCAATTGCCATTCCCCTCAGGACATGCAGAGTTGCAATTGATCTAAACAATGCGTTTGCTCTCGATTAATTACAACTATATAAGTAGATTTTGAATATTGTCCTTAATGTCATAACAGCTTCGACAGTTATAACTGTTGTAGCTGTTAATGCCGAGTGTATTACAAACTCAAAAGCATATTCTCTCATTTCTGTTTTAATAAGACTTATATGTAGGACACTTTTTAAATACAGCACTCTCTAGATGATAGAATAATAATAGTTTGTATATTATTATAATATTTTTTTCTTGATTGTTCTTTAGGTTGACTATGGCCGCACCTGGTATCTGCACTCCATCTATTCCATGCGCTCATCTGAGACATCTGGCATCGGCAAACGAGACACCACCGAGCACCACGCTATCGCCAGGCGACAGGCAGACAGTCTGGTGGACACTGCACAGGGTCAGGGAACCAACATGAAGCGCATTTCTCTACAGTCATCGACAAATGACTTCAATAACGAAATCGGCGGCACTTACGAGCTTGCCCCTGCTGGCACAAACGTGGTTATGATTGCTGTCATTGTAGGTGTTATTCTTATTATACTTCTGGTAGCACTTGTTATAGGAGTGGTTGTGAGGCGGCGTCAAGCCAAGCAACAGCCCGTTGTGGTGGTTAATGGCAGCGCAAAGGTTGTCTCAAATGTCCATTTTGATGACAACACAGAAGTCTAATGGATTTGCGCCACTTGGATGTAATTATTAAAAAAAGAAAAAAAAGAAAGTTATTAATGGCAAAAGAGGAGAAAATTCATAGGGCTTGCATCATACATATATCACTTAATAAGAACGTTCAATTAATTGTTTGTTTTGTTACGAAAGACTTCAAAATGCTGCCGGACTTTTGATATAAGATTCCCAACTCTTTTCTCTTTCTCTATTCACCCATATCTGTAGCGATTTGTTATTCTGATCCCTGCATTTTTTGGAGTGAGAATCTGCCATATGAATTCACTGTTTTTCCTAGACATGGTGTGACAGTGCCCTAGAGGTTTTTTTGTTTGTAATTTATATATTTGTGTATGCTTTGATCAAATTGTTTTTTCTCTAATATATATTTACTTGATGCTATCTTTACAAATGAATGTAGAAGAAAAAACTCTTGGTTTTAGCCAGAGTAAGAGGTTGACAAGAGTCTTTTTATTTTTTTCTCTTTTTTTTTAAGCAAAAAAAAAGAATCGTGTGTATTTCATAAAGGTGCTCATTTTGTAAAAAGATATTATAGTCTGTAATTGCGAATGAATTTGTAAGAAATAAGTAATACTAGGTCATTAAATGGTAGGCTAGTCAATAATTAATATCTTATTGATATTAGTAGATGGAATTCTCCAGTTTTTATATATCACTCTTTCTCCACAGCGATTCCACCTCTATTTTTATCTTAGCATCATAGTCTGATCTAGTGCAATTTTTTAGAATAGAAGTTGCTTTGCTTTTTTCTCACCTTCTACCAATATACAAAGAGTTTGATAGACAAACAAGGTATTTTGACAATTAGTTTTATAACTAACAGGCTATTTTAATCATGTGTAGATAATTAATGTCGTATCATACAAATTCATTTTTGAAATTGTCTACTTTTTGAAATGCAGCACTTCATTTGTACATTTTTATCAGAGAAAATTGTTCAAATTTCATGACATTTTTTACATTAGAGGAGTTTAGTAGCATTTTTAGAAAGCAATTTGTATAGCAATGTAAATTCAATAGCAGTGTACTTGAGCGTATATTAGTCTTTTGCTAATGCATAGATTTGTTTGCGCAAAGTTGGAATTTTTCTCTCCATTTGGAGCATAAAGTATGTCATTGATGCAGAATTGAAACATACATCAAATAGATAAATTCACTGTATTTACATTGTAGGTAATCTGTATTAACATCAACATTTTGTAGCATATTTGTTGTGTATGTAGGTTGATATATGCAAAGGCATTTTTTATATATTCTATGCAAGTTTAAATTAACTAAACATGATGATATTGATCTTTATTTTTTTCTGTTCTGAATTGGTGCTTCTCTATTTAATTTGTAAGTCTATCATTCTTTTTCATATTCTCCTAAAGATCCATATTTATCCTGATATAGTAGTCATTGACTTGTAGATAATTCATATCTTATCTTTATATGCTGTTAACAAGCATTTGAAAGTGCCTTAACCCTATTTAACATAAACACACTGTTGGTAACAGGGTTCTATTGTTTTAAGAAGTTGGGGGATCATGTATTTCTTTTTTATAGAATCCCCTTCCCCTTTTGATGTTTATAGTCCAAGCTTACTGTAACCCGACACCATCAGCATTTGTATATCATATTTTCCTGTCTTATATTATTAAAGAGATTTGGTAGTCTTTGTGGTTTTGATAGTGTTCAGACGGCTGCATTGCGCAGCAGTCACACTCATCTGAACCACCTTGCCACTAAGATTGATATGTGTTTTTAAACCACCTTCTTCAACACATAAGTGAGTATAAGGAATGATTGCCATTGTTTCTCTTTCACATGCAAAATGCTGCAGATGTACATTATAATGATGTACTAAACTCATCCCCTGGTTCGCCTTTTAAAAAATATATTCTCTTTTACTGTACCATTATTGTTTTGTTTTTTACATTGTGTGTGTAACCATTGGCTGTTTTATGTATGTCTCTGTTTTAAATTGTGTTTCAGTTTCTCTTTTTGATATTATGTTTGAACGAGAGCTTTTGCCCTGCTCAAGAAAATATGTCCAAATGTGTTTGATCTTTCATAAGTTTAGAAATGACCGACTGATTTTTGTCACAATATCAGCCTGTATCCAGGCTTCCGCTGTGAAAATGAATCACTTTGTCGACTTATGAGAGTGAAAATCACATCTTTCGACATATTTTCTCCAACCCAACGTGCACTGCTCAATGTAGACAGAATTAACCAACTTAAAAAGTATAAACAAAAATAGGATCAGTATGATAGGATCATGAACATTATGGAATTGATTGATTTCATGAATTTCTCACAGATAACAATCCTACGTCTAATTTATTAGAAAACACATCTGTCACAATGCCTTTACAACATCCAAATCTTCCAAGTAAAACATCCATGACATTGCAAAATTTTGTGTTGTATTTCTGTTTATTGAACCATTTTTATTTTCTTTGTTATTAACAGCTTAAGATGTATGAATTAATATTTTTTGCACAAGTTGAAACCATGAGAGACTGAGGAAATATGTACAATTCATTTATTAATACAGTTACTGATTTTTATCAACTTGTGCTCTCTGTATGTCTCTTATGAGGTGGAGGGTACACGGTGTATTATTTACCGTATAAATGTAAACAAAACGTATTCTTTCCAAATTTCAAACCATCGTAACCTATATGAAGGGCATGCGAGACAGACAACATAAATGATTGTTTTCTTGTCTCTGTGTTATGTAATAGACTCACCTATTCCGACAGTTTGAATAGATTCTAACATAATGCTTTGAATTTGAAGATGGTTCTGAAAAATTGTCAATAAATTGTATCGGCCTGGCGGGGAAAAAAAAAAATTGTTCATAGTCTGTGTGAGTTTTGTTGGTGTGCCTTTCCATTTCCTTTTAAGTGTACCGGGTATCCCTTTTGCAGCTAAAATCAAGTAAGACCTTGCAGAAATTTTAAGGATCTCATATGGAGAGATGAAGAGAGAGAGAGAGAGAAAGATGTATGGCAGTAGATAGATATAGGGAAGGAGAGAGGGAGACGGGGTATGAGCTTGACAGGGATAAAAGAGGAATCGGAATGCATGCACTTTGAAGAAGAGAGGATAGTAAGAATACAAAGGGCAAAGAGAAGAGCTAGAGAAAAAGGAACGTCCGGAGACAAAAAAGAGGGAGAACGATGATCGCCAGAGGCGGGAGAGAGTAGAGAAAAAGAGAGAGAGATGTATGGCAGTAGATAGAGATGGGGTATAGTCGTGTAACAATACATGAGCTGGAAAGAGGAATCGGAATGTATGCACTTCAAAGAAGAGATAGTAAGAAAACTTGGTAGGGGTAAAATAAGAATACAAAGGGCAAATCGGGGAACGTCCGAAAACAAAAAAAAAGAGGGAGACACAGCAAGAGAAGAACAGGGAGGGAGACGGTGAGACCATATTGACCGCGCCGTATTTTGTTGTTTTCATTGTGCATCTATTATGCATCTATTATGTGTACGAGAACCCGTTTGCAGTGTATCAAAAATCTCTTCAAGCACTGGATGGATGCACAGTGCTGGTTTGACAAAGTTTTTTTAGTTCTTTGAGATTGTCATGTATGTATTTGCTCGAGATGGCTGATTTGGATAACAATACTAATATTGAAACATTGACTCGGGGCAATAAGCGAGTTCATAATTAGGATTTGCGCATGTGCAGATAAAGGTCATTCGGACCCAAGTTGTAAAACCATTGAGACGAATACTCCTATCGTGCTCATGAAAGTTATGTAATTAGTATTCATTTATGTACCGACAGTATATTTATCCGATACATAGGTAGAAGTATTCTTCTCAAGAGGGCAAACAAAAGGTATTCATGAAGCACCTCCATCACTTCGACAGTGATTATTCTAAAATGCACAAGTGGGACGTATCCATAGTGTAAAAGATCTGTGGATATTTGGGGGTCATGCGTTCCGAAGCTATTTACGAACTGGCTTATACGAGTCTAGTATCTCCCTCAAGGCCAGTCAAGATTATATAAATAGAGCGGAGTTATAGACCTGTAAACAATTTTATGTCCGTGGGAGAGACGTGAACGTATAACTGGAAAATATAAACGTCTGGGAAGGAGACTAGCATCATAGAAATGGGACGATTTGATATCGTAACATACTAGGAAGATTAACCCTATATAGGTTTAATACACAAACTATTTCCCAAAGAAATTACACACAAAATTGGGCATTTTATACTTGAATGGGAGGCCAATGACTGATTAAAGACATTTTCAAGCCCTTTTGTATTGCCTGCAAATGGGACAATGTGCCATAAATTTATAGAATGCGTACATGTTCATCATATTTCACAACTAACGATAGCTAGATATCCTTCCGTGCACACTCTCTCATCCTCATTTCTTTCTTTTACATTCAGTCCAGAATTATAAAAAAAAACATTTATTTAAAAACTAATGACGCTAAAATGTTTAATTCCAGACAAGAGTACAAGTACAAAGCAATAATTATTATTTTAAAAACACATCTAAAAACAATAAAAGAGGTATTCAAACAGAGTTGGAGAAATTCACAAATACTATTAATACATAGATTGAAAAGGACCTTTGAAGAATGCAAAGTATTTCTTCACATGCTAAAAAATAAATTGACATTCAAAAACATTAAATGTACGATGCTGATGGCAGAAAACAAAATAATCATCAAATACAGCAAGACATTTTTTAAATTGATATTAGTCAATAAAACCTTGATGAAATAGACCAGTTTACGGTCAGCACATGGCTGCAATGAACCCGATTATCCACAGATCTTCAAGTACATTTTGAAATAATCACTCCTACAGCAATGGAGGTGCTACAAAAATAGCCTTCGTTTCTCCTTTTCAAAAAAATACATCCACCTGTGTATCATGGAGTGCACTGCTTGAGCATGAATGAATAATGATTACATAACTTTCATGAGCATGTATCGTGTATTTCACGATTTGTTCTGCAATGACCTTTATCTGCTCATGCTCAGACTGCAACCGTGAACTGGCTTATTGGATCAAGAAACTGTTAATTTGCATAAAATCCCCAACACACATAAGGGAGAATTTACAACAAATAAAATTGTTTGAAAAAAAAAAGATTTTGCAGATTTTGCCAAAATCCCAATGACATTTATACAAAATTTCATTGAGAATGATCAAAATCTTGAGGCATGGGACTATATGTACCAATTCATTTAGTTTGTTTTATAGCAGTAATTATTCTGTGGGATTCTCTGTGTGAAGATTTGTTGTCAGCACCAGAAGTTTTAGAACCTCTGAAAAATGTAAGATCGAATTTGCAACATACAAAAAAGCTCTGAAACTTGTCAACATAATCGCACATAATTCTCTTACCCATGGAATAAATTCATGAGAAAAACTTGTCACATATATTCACACAAAATATCAAATCCTCTCCTCAAATTGCATTTGTACAAAAGGCATTAACAGGATGAAGATTTTTTTTCTTCATACATACACACGAAACATTTGCTCTTTTTTTTTGTTGGTATAAAGAGTGCTTCTAAAAACATTCAAGAACTATACAAAGAATGCTGTACACATACCAGGGACTGAAATATACCCCCTCTAGACTAACCCTCCCCCCCCCCCCCAAACCATCATACTTTTGTTTTGGCAGCACTGATCTTTTCTTTCTGACGTGTATAAATAAGAATAAATAAACTTTTAGCTTTCTAAATTTGTATGAAAAACAGTGATTTTGAAATATGAAGTTTCTAATAAAAGCTGTGATTGAGCAAAACCCGTTTACTACCTCTCATTTTTTACACAAAGTCATGACCAAATATATCTACAAAGAAATTTAAGAACAATTGATTAAAAAGCAGACAAGAGGGGTCCATTCCTAAGGAAATATGGCATAATTAACAAAATAAATTTGTAAAAAGCATCAATGATTATCACAATTTAGTCCATGATGAGTAGTAAAAAAGAACACTAGAGCACATAAACTCCCATCAAGCACTAGTGGCCCTTATCTTTTTTCTGTGACCTGCAACCGCTAACCACTGCTTCTTGTCATAGACCTTGATGTTACAGAGGGAGGCGAGGGCGATGGGCGTAATGTCCAAAGGATTTTGGAATATGAGAAAGCACAGAGCTAGTCTTGTGCATCCAGTCTCTTAGTGGGTAAGTGATTTATAGATGGCCGATGTGTCCTTGTCTCCTAGCCCCATATTCTTTGCTCTCTTAAATTGCTGTAAAACAAAATCAATGTAATTTCGGTTAATTTTTAGCCACAACATACTGAATTTCAAACAAAATATTTTGCCAAAAATTTTGTCTAAAATTTGTATTTGTCCAATTCTCCCCCATATAGATGAAAACAAGCTCAAAACGGGCACACTTCACCCTCAATAGGACTAAGAATGAGAAAATTTAATTTTGCCTAAATTTATTTAAAATGTAGACCTTCAGTATCTTCAAATCTGAGACCTTGCTGTATTAAGTGTGCCAAGTTTTCTCCAAGCACTGGCATTTGCCTTTGCTTGTATATTACTTTTAATTAATAAATATGCGAACTGCTTGCACATTTTTCAAAATTTGTAACTATCGAGCAAGATTAAGAACTGCAAATAAAGAATTATTAGCATATTGTAGTACAGCAGAATACATGTGTTAGAATTTTCAGCTAAATTTCATATTCACAAACTTCTTAAAATAATTAAAAAAAAAAATCAAATTAGTAGTCACACTTTGTATTAAAAATCGTCATGATCTCCAGTTTAGATAAAATTGAAATAATATTATACTTTGAAACTTATTACATAGTGAAACCCATTTTAAACCAATGTGTCTAAAAATCTCTTTTGAGATGCTTTATATACAGGTTTCACTGGAATTTAGCCATTAAATCTAATCTTGAGCTCTGGTATGGGAATCGTATTTGAGAGAAAATTGCTATGATTTATTCTGGATTGTTTATCCTGCATTAAACTTAGGAATCACACTTTGTATTAAAAATCGTCATGATCTCCAGTTTAGATAAAATTGTCTGCTGAAAGCCGTGCAGAAATTGCAAAATTTCTGAAATAAAATAATATTATACTTTGAAACTTATTACATAGTGAAACCCATTTTAAACCAATGTGTCTAAAAATCTCTTTTGAGATGCTTTATATACAGGTTTCACTGGAATTTAGCCATTAAATCTAATCTTGAGCTCTGGTATGGGAATCGTATTTGAGAGAAAATTGCTATGATTTATTCTGGATTGTTTATCCTGCATTATTTCACTGGTTCAAACAACCAAATGCACACAAAATTACTGGGCATCATCTTTGATAAAAACCACAACTCCCATTTGCACATAGTGACCTGCTTAAAGCATGTCATATCGGGCCTAACTACCCAGATTTCCTTCTCTTTCTATGCTCATTACTCAGCCTCTATACATTTTCTACCAAAATTGTTTGGCAAATGTCATTTCTTTTTAATCTTGAACATTCAATGAAAGTTTAGTTGGATTCAGTGAGAATTTAGTTTATATTTTTACCAGAACTCCAGTTTATCTTTAACATCATTCACTCTTTGAAGAACAGAGAAGTGGTTTTTATAGTGATGCCCTTCTGGCTCTGATTAGATGCCTGACTAGTTAGTGCCTTACCTCATTGACTGCCGATGCGACGGGGAGTGGTTGGTCTACCTGCTCTGACATAGCTAGGGCTAGCTTCAGATCTTTCTGTTGGTATTTCAGGGGGAAAGCTGGTGGGTACTTGTTGGCTAGGATTGCTGCAAGTCAAATAGAAAGACGGAACATTTCAAGATAAAGTGGGAGTTATGGTCATGCGATTGTATTGTGAAAGAAACGTTGTGGAATCAATCAGAAAAGGTTAATCATCTAGCATATAAGTATTGCTGTGTACTGCAAGGTTCTGGAATCATCAAAATGATAAGAAATTTAGCTCAGTCTTGGTAAAGTAACAAGCTCTGTATTTGGGACTACACAAACAAGTGGCATAAAAATCTGTCACAAGTTTTATGATGTCACATGCCATATTAAGAATATTACGGCATTTGAAGAGCCATGCTTTTGAGGGAACATTTTTTTATGATGTTCTTCCACACTTGATAATACAATGATAACGCTCACAAATTTTGTTTCACCTCTTTCCAGAACTAAACTTTCTCTTTAAGGCTCGTTCGGAGATGACAGAGTAAACCGCCACAAAAACAGCAGGTTTTTTCTAACATTTGAATCAATGGCAACTGAACTCGACAAAGGTACTGTTTGTATTCAATGAACTCTGTTAAAGATACAGAAATGTGAAGCATACTGCACTTTATAATATCATTTAAAATGCACTGCAGTTTTCCTGCATCATACCCTTTATGAAGGACATAGGATTGGAGGTGGTCGATGTCTTGTTTCAGAGTATGAATTGAAAACTGCAACAAACTATATACACCATCTCTAACTTTGAATTGGCACACAACACATGCTACTAGACCACGAGATGACACGACAACTTTGTATCTCTCATTCCTCTTCTCTATTTGTTGGCTACGGCCATTCCCTCAAACAGAGATACACTCTACCATCTTAATACAAATAAGTAAACATTTATTCAAATTTCTAGACATTGGGTTTGCACACCCCAACCAGGCCGAATATATACGGCATCTGCAAGAACCTTCAATATTGAAGGAGGCAGATTATCTTGAAGAAAAAGGAAAGCAGTTGAAAATGTTTAAATTTTACTCTCCCTCTTTCATCTTACCTTTTCCTTTTCCGCTAATAAGTGGGTTGGCGATTGATCCAAGATTGAGAATGTCTAATAGAACACTTTGACTGAGGCCTGACTTATCAGCAAGGGCCATCCCTTCTGCAAAGCAGCACATGACACCCGCCTATGATCATGTTGATCACCAGTTTCATTCGAGCTGCGTTGCCTGTGTCAGCTGGAGGATGACAACAGAAGAAAATATTTGTCAAGTGAAAGTTTATAAATAGGTACATTAGCCACAGCTTTCGTTGAAAAGGGGTGTATTTTCCCATGATACCATGGAATGTATCAGAAATTATACAAAAGAATGGTTTGGAAAATACTGCACTGACTGGAAGAATCGAGGGGAGGAGGAGTAGGGGAGTAGGAGGATTCTGTGGATGAGTAGCTTGAGTAGCTTACGTGGGATTTCTGAAAGTGGAATTGATCTCGGGGAGAATGAATTACTTCATAGAATATGGGACAGAGAGTTGTGGCACTCCATGGTCACCAACGTCTCAGGACATGGCACATAGAGAGAGAGACCATGGAATGATGAAAACACTTAAAAAATGGACTCAATTGAAACTTCAACAACAACAAAAAAGTTTTATTTTAAAATGATGTTATACTAATATCCTTTTTGGATAAACTGGGGTAACATTTACTTTTACATCTAGGTTAATAAAAACAGAGTAACACCCCCCCCCCCCCCCACAAGTTTACAAAGTTTCATTACAATTCTCTGAGGTATGATTATTAAAAATAAAGATGACATACACTCCTAAAAATGTTTGCAATACATTGACTGACCAACCATTAGCGGAGCTAAAGGCGTTCACCAGGGTTAGATGAAGAAGGCAATGGGGAAAAGAAAAAAAACATGACAAAACACCTTCCCACATCCTTCCCCCATTGGTAGCCTTGTTAATCCAAAGTCAATAATCCAAAATCCATAATACTAGTACCTTGTACATGCCTGGAACCATGCTACACTATACCATTCTGACTGACAACGTTATCCCAACTTCAAACACTATTTGCATGGATACTATAAGAGAGGTGAAGTGTGACATCATCAAAAAGCATTTTTCGAATTTCTAAATTACGAGCCAGAGCAAAATAACACTGAGTTCCTATAGGAAATCTATTTATTCAGATGATCATATCTCAGCCAATACTTAACATATTCAATTGGTTTTCAACAATTGGACATTATATTTGATGCTCTTTTGGAAAATGAAGTTCAAATTGAGAAATTCTTAAAATAGATTTCTATGATGTCACAGCTTCGGTACTCTATGGCTTACAAAGATAGAACGCCTTCTTTCCCATGGCTTGAAAACACGATTCACACTCGTCATAGAGCTCTTTTTCTCCCGCTGCGATGATGATCAGAGAGCCTTCCATCGCTGGCTGAACGCTACCACAGACCGGTGCCTCCATGAAACGACCATCTCGAGCTTGTACAGCCTACCGGGAGAAAGGCATTTTAAAAAGGTCAATGAAGTAAATGCAAATTCATAGAAAAAATAATAATACACATCACATGGGAGAGGACCTTGTGAGATATGTCACAGAGATGCCAATTTGTGTTAGATTACAACTTCATTCATATAAGATTTTTCTAAAAATGACACTCATCATAGAGCTCTCCCGCTGCGATGATGATGAGCGAGCCTAAAGTTGGTTGTAATCAGTGAAAAATTGAGCAAATTCTGATCAGATTTAGAAATCATGGGATAGTAGAATTGATCAAATACAATTAGCATCTCTGTGAAGTATCTTAAGAGGTCCTGTCCCATTTGCTCTTTACTTTAAAGATAAACTCCAGTTCTGGTAAAAAAAAAGAAAATTTATTCTCACAGATTCAAACGAAACTTACACTGAATGTTCAAGATTACAAATTAATGACATGTGCCAAACAATTTTGGAAGACAATGTATACTGGCTGAGTAATGAGCATAGAAAGACAAGGAAATCAAGGTAGTACTAGCCCCGACACCACGTGTGTTGTCCCATAAATAGCTTTCTGTGTACAGTGCTTGTTACTTTACCAAGACTCGGTCAAATTTATTATGATTTTGATGACTCCAGAACCTTGCAGTGCACACCAATACTTACATGCTACATGATCAACTGATTCTGATCCTTTCCACACCTTTTCTGTCACAATGCAATCGCATTACCAGTACTAAAGTTTATCTTTAACAAATTATAATTTCTTTATTTGAAACAAATCTATGACTTAAATAGAGTAAATGCAAATTCATAGAAAAATAATAATACACATCACATGGGAGAGGACCTTGTGAAATTTGTCACATAGTTGCCAATCTGAGTTATATTGTATTAGATTTTTCTAAAAAACTTAACTGTCCCTTTTCTCTCCTTTTCTCAGATTTTATTAAAACCAATCAAATATCAAGGGTGGACTTTAATTTTACTTTTTAGGAATCCAAGCCAAAGACTCTGAAGGGTCAATGTCAGAGAGCAAGCTGTCTGCATAAATTATTTAATCAGGTTTATTTTTTTGCTTCATAACTTTTTTTCTTCTACAAATTTCAAAATGTTCACTATATTCCAATTAGTAGGGATTCAGGCAATATTTTCGTTTGTGCATATTTAATATTTTTTCCTAATTTAGATAAAATCTCATATAATGCATTTTTACTTTTTAGAACAATATCTCATACTTCATATTTGTCCTATTTAGAACAAGGAATAGGAATATAATCCTCAACTTAATTCCATGCCTAAATTGTCTCACCTCTGAAACTCCTGTCACTGTGCCGATATCCACCGTTGACATGTCAACAAATGCCTTTCCTTCAGTGATGCCTTCTAAAACACCATTCTCACCAAATACAATCTATAAAGAAATAACAAAAGAATTATTTTATATTATTCTCAAAATCAGAAATGATCAATTGAATTTTTTAACAAGTACAATGTTCCACAAGTTTGCAGAATTCAACCGGGGGTCTTTTAGATTTTTTCTAGGGGTCATGAAAGGA
>JAVYIG010018085.1:0-22635 GCA_035222895.1 Strongylocentrotus droebachiensis
GGCGCTATTTACCGGGAGCACCGGTAAATTTGTATATTTAATTTTTCTCGAAAGCACAAGTGTTTTAGGGGCTAAATTTCCATTGCTTATAATACATCCGCAGGGGCATCCAAATATATAAATATTGTAAAAATCACTATCCAACCAATTTTCAAAGATTCCCAAAACTTTGCATTACCTTTAATCCTTGTCCGAATTCAGTTATCCCCTCCAGCGCTTCATTAAATTATTTTTATTAGAGATAGATTTGTTGTACTGTTTTCGACTCTTAATTCTTGTCTGAGTTCAGTTATACCCCGCGCGAAGCGCTGAAGCTTTGACAATTTATTAAATTATGAGATAAAGAAGACGTTTTGTTGTATCGTTCTCGACCCTTAATCCTTGTCTGCATTCAGTTATCCCCTCCTGCGCGAAGCGCGGAAGCTTTGACGATTTATTTAATTATTACAAAAAGAAGACGATTCGTTATACCGTTTTAGGCTTTTAATCCTTGTCTGACGTTACCTTTAATTATTAGAGAAAGAAGGTGATTCGTTGTACCGTTTTCGACTCTTAATCTTTGTCTGAATTCAGTTATCCCCTCTTGCGCGAAGCGCGGAAGCTGTGATGATTCATTTAATTATTAGAGAAAGAAGACGATTCGTTGTACCGTTCTCGGCTCTTAATTCTTGTTTGACGTTTCATTTAATTATAAGAGAAAGAAGGTGATTCGTTTTACCGTTTTCGACTCTTAATCCTAGTCTGATTTCAGTTGTCCCCCTCCCGCGCAAAGCGCGAAAGCTTTGACGATTCATTAAATTATTAGATAAAGAAGACGATTTGTTGTACTGTTTTCGACTCTTAATCCTTGTCTGAATTCAGTTATCCCCTTCCGCTTAAAGCCCGGAAGCTTTGATGATTTATTAAAAATTTTTAGATAAAGAAGATGGTTCGTTGTACCGACTCTTAACCCTTGTCTGAATTTTTTAAAAATTGTTTTTTTGTCCGATAAAAAGTCACAGTTCGTAGGGGAAAAAAATTGCCGGCCGACCAACATAATACATCTCACCGACAAACGCCTTGGATCCCGACACAGCTTCCTCGATTCTGTCCCACCACCTGAACAGAATCCTCCACCATCAGCCAAGACCGTACCCATCAAAGGACTTAACCCGAAGTGGCCAGAGTGGCAATGCCTAAATCGAATGCGGACGAGAATGGGGCGGTGTAAGGTCAATATGGCAAGATGGGGCTATGCCCATGAAGAAGATACTCTCTGCGACTGCGGAGAGACTCAGACGATGGACCACATCTTGCAGTGCGGCGGAACGGGTTACACAGATGAAGACATGGCCCTTGTTAATGAAACGGCTATTGCAGCAATCGGGCGATGGAAGAACTTAATTTAATTTAACTTAATTTTAATTAAGGAACTTTATATAACTATGTTGATCTTAGGAGACATGAACGAACGAACCGACTTCAAATTTCTGCATTGATATAATACACGAGGATCGAGCAAGAATACCGACACAGCGGACCCGACACAGCAACATAATTTTACCTTTTTTAAACAAAAAATGAAAACGCCCCCCCCCCTGGCAAAAAAAGGAGTGCGCACCCCCTCTCTTCAAGCACAAAACAGTAGTGCTGCTTAACCCCCCCCCCCCGCCCCCGCTTATTCGCCGCTAAATATTTCTCACGAATGGGCAGAAGAATTCATTTTAGTACTTTCTCTTATGTGGAATCCATTGACATATTGTGCATTTAATAGACCACTTCCCTTACATCACAACAACAACAACAACAGTAATTATTTTATAATTGTCAAATTGAATTTTTGTTTTCTTCAATATCTGACACTCCCGCCAAAGTATTTGAAATAAATCTAAATATGTGGATTGAGTTTCTTATCATACTTGACTTTATTTGATTTATGGGACCAGCTTAGCTGCCAGCCCCAGCTTATACTTTAAAATAGAAGGGCCCTTTTGAGTAATAACCACGATTCCCAAGACTTCTCGATAGTTTTTATCTACACCGCCTCCCTATAGGCCCATATATTCTCTTTTGAGGAATCTATGACATATTGTGCTTTAGACCCCTTTCCCTTAAGTCAAGTAAAACAACAACAATAATAATTTTTCTATAATTGCCAAATTGGACAAAACAATATTTGTTCAATATCTGGCTTCCCGACAAAATATTCGAATAAATTGTAAATATGTGGACTGAGTTTCTTATTATAATTGACTTTAATTAACTTGTAAGGCCAGCTTAGCTCGATCAAGAAAGTGCTCCTTTATGCCTATAACGTCCCAAATTTGTGGTCCTCTTCATCTGTAGGGGGCCCCATCTTTCTCAACATATATTTTTTTTAAATCTCCCTTTAGTTCACTCATGTGCATAAAAACCATGCCATTAAAAGCTTAGCTTTCAGTCTGTCAAGCCCCAAATTTTTATTTTTATTTTTAAAATCAAGAAAAGTGTTCCTCCTACCTACTCCATGCATATCCAGCTTAAAGTCCCCACTGTATATGCAGCCAAATCAAGCTCAGATGTCGAGGCCCACTTATTATACAATCAATGAAATAAAGTGCCCCTCCATCCTATAGTGTAAAGCTAGCTCTGCTAATGCCCCCACCTTCTCCAAATTAAACAAGAAAAGTGCCCTTTTCCTACTACACTGTTTAATCACCTCAGCTGATGCCGCCACGTTTTAAAGAAAAGTGCCCCTAAACCATCAAGTGTATGCTATTACCAAGCTAAACGAAACTTTCGCCGGAGGAAGACCACTAAATTGTTGTACCTTTGACTAATTTTTTACCTTTTCTATTTACTTTATTTTGCTTGTTTTAAAAATTCGTGGGAACAATAATTAACCGCCTCTGAAAATTTGGTGTTCATGTACCTCCTGTAGTATCCAGGAGACTGCAGCTCAGCTTCTGTGAGATAGGGGGTGGGGCTGGTTTGTGGAAGAGCACAGGTGGTGATTTCAAGTCATGACCGAAAGGGGAGGGGCGTGAGAATAGGGGCAAAGAAATTCGATCTTACATAGTATGCAGGGGCGTCGCTAGACCTTTTTCAGTGGGGGGGGGGGAGGGGGGGGGGGGGTCGTAGAGGCCAACGATTACCGACAAAACTAGCCACCAATTACCGACAAAATTAAATGTCCAATATCTCCTAATTCAACCCTATAAATCTGGGGCCTGAGGCTAAATTGTTTTTCCTATGGACTATCTATAGTACTTGCATATGCGCAAAATTGTTATTTTCTTCGACGACATAAATATACGAATTATTTCTTCAATTTAGTCAGCATCATAGCTATATATTTTAATGCAGGCGCGGAGCTAGGATCTTATTTTAGGGAGGGGCGGTAGTGAGCAAGAGAATCACTTAAAAGCGCGCTCATTAGGGGTGTGGGTGATGGGCCTCCGCGCGAAGCGCGGAAGCTTAGACGTTTCCTTAAATTATTAGGAAAAGAAGACGATTAATTGTACCGTTTTCGACTGGTAATCCTTGGCTGAATGAAGTCCCCCCCCCCAACTCTCGCGCGAGGTGCGAAAGCTTTGACGTTTCATTAAATTATTATAAAAAAGAAGACGATTTGCTGTACCGTTCTCGACTGTTTATCCTTTTCTGAAATTCAGTTCCCCCCCCCCTTCCGCGCAAAGCGCGGAAGCTTTGACGTTTCATTAAATTATGAGAAACAGCAGACGATTCGGTGTACTGTTCTCGACTCTTAATCCTTGTCTGAATTCAGTTTCTCTCCCTCTCGCGCGAAGCGCGGAAGCTTTGACGTTTCATTAAATTATGAGAAAAAGCAGACGATTCGGTGTACTGTTCTCGACTCTTAATTCTTATCTGCATGAAGCTTCCCCCTCCTGCGCGAAGCGCGAAATTTTTGGCGTTTCATCACAATAAAGAGAAAGGAAGACGATTCATCGTACCGTTTTCGACTCTTATTAAGCCCTATTCATCTGAATTCAGTTTCCCCCTCTCGCGCGAAAGCTTTGACGTTTCCTCAAATTATTAGAGTAAGAACACGATTCGTTGTACCGATTTCGACTCTAAATAAGCCCTATTAATTTGTCAGAATTCAGTTTACCCCTCTCGCGCGAAGCGCGGAAGCTTTGACGTTTCCTTAAATTATTGGAGAAAGAACACGATTCGTTGTACCGTTTTTTACTCTAAATAAGCCCTATTAATTTGTCTGAATTCAGTTCCCCCCCCCCCCCCCCCCTCTCGCGCGAAGCGCGGAAGCTTTGACGTTTCCTTAAATTATTAGAGAAGGAAGACGATTCGTTGTACTGTTCTCGACTCGTCTAAATGAAGTTTCCCCCTTCTGCGCGAAGCGCGGAATTTTGGGTGTATCATCACAATATAGAGAAAGGAAGACGATTAATCGTACCGTTTTCGACTCTTATTAAGCCCTATTCATCTGAATTCAGTTTCCCCCTCTCGCGCGAAAGCTTTGACGTTTCCTCAAATTATTAGAGAAAGAACGAGATTCGTTGTACCGTTTTCGACTCTAAATAAGCCCTATTAATTTTGTCTGAAATCAGTTTCCCCCTCTCGCGCGAAGCTTCGACGTTTCCTTAAATTATTAGAGAAAGAAGACGATTCGTCGTACCGTTCTCGACACGTTTAAATGAAGTTTTCCCCTTCCGCGCAAAGCGCGGAATTTTCGGCGTTTCATCTTAATATAGAGAAAGGAAGACGATTCCTTGTACCGTTTTCGAATCTTATTAAGCCCTATTCATCTGAATTCAGTTTCCCCCTCTCGCGCAAAGCGCGAAAGCTTTGACGTTTTCTCAAATTATTAGAGAATGAACACGATTCGTTGTACCGTTTTCGACTTTTAATAAGCCCTATTTGTCTGAATTCAGTTTCCCACTCTCGCGCGAAGCGCGGAAGCTTTGACGTTTCCTTAAATTATTAGAGAAAGAAGACGATTCGTTGTACCGTTCTCGACTCGTCTAAAAGAAGTTTCCCCTTCCGCGCGAAGCGCGGAATTTTGGGCGTTCATCACAATATAAAGAAAGGAAGACGATTCGTCGTACCGTTGTTGACTCTTAAACCTTGTTTGAATTTAGTTTCCCCGAAAATGTTAAACCTCTGATTTCTTTAGCTGATATTATAGGAAAGTGAAACTTCGAGAAAATACAAGTATTGTAGTTGTAGTCACTCTCGAAGTCGTCACAGCGGATAAGAAGTCATAGTTCGTAGGGAAAAAAACTTGTCGGCCGACCGACAATATACATCTCACCGACTTTTGCATTGATAAAGTACACGAGGATCGAGCAAGAATACCGACACAGCTGACTCCACCCAACAACCCCCTTCTCTCTTTTACTCCCACTCCTCCTCTCTCAGACTCTTACCTCCCCTCTCTATCCTCTCTTTCACCCCCCGTTTCTTTTGTTTCCCTTTCAATCTTTTTTCTTCTTTTTTCCTTTTCTTTCTTTTCTTTCTTTTTCTTTCTTTCCTCTCCTCCCTCTTTTTCTTTTTTCTCTTTCTTTCTTCTCTTT
Source organism: Strongylocentrotus droebachiensis (assembly GCA_035222895.1). Taxonomy (NCBI): domain Eukaryota; kingdom Metazoa; phylum Echinodermata; class Echinoidea; order Camarodonta; family Strongylocentrotidae; genus Strongylocentrotus; species Strongylocentrotus droebachiensis. Next base: position 5,514 of record JAVYIG010018085.1, read on the forward strand.
TCTTTCCTTTCTTTTCCTTTCTATCCTTTCTTTTCTTTCTTTCTTTTCTTTTCCTTTTCCTTTTTTCCTTTCTTTCCCTTCCCTCTCTATTTTCCCTCTCTTTTTTCCCTCTCTTTGTTTCCCTCTCTTTTTTTCCCCTCTCTTTTTTTTCCTCTCTTTTTTTCCCTCTCTTTTTTTCCCTCTCTTTTTTTCCCTCTCTTTTTTTTCCTCTCCCCCTTTTCTCTTTTTCCCGACGGCAGCGCAATTTTACCGACAATATCCTGACAGGTGGGGGGGTGTCGCACCCCCACCCCCCCCCCCCTTGGCGGCGCCCCTGATAGTATGTCCTCCGAAGTAGGACTAGAGGGACAACTAAAATTTTGACATGCCATAGGTTTTGCATTGGATGCATTATGGGAGTTTCGTCCCATTTTGGACGACGATTTTGGAGAGCAATGTTTATTTATGAGCAATGACGTCGAATTATGTTTGGTGACTGGCTATTACCAAAATGTTTTATGAATGAGATCATGCATAAAACATTTCTTTCATTCCCACAATTCCCTACGATATGTCCACAAATATCTGAAAAATGGCGGTTGTATGAACTGTGCAACTTTTAAGTTATTCAATTACGAACAATAAAATCTTTTTATTTTATGTGAATTTCTATTCTAATAGAAGTTTGTCAAGTAAATCTTAGTGAAGCAGAAAATCTTCAGGCGAACATCGACTCGAAGTGATACCATATGATACTAAGAAAAGTAAGTAAAGATCCATTTTGTGTGAAGATCTCTGAAAAGATTGTGATGTGTTCGTCGTGGCAGTCAGGGGCCCTCTGCATTGTCAAAACATATTACCCCCTATCCCATCCCCTTTTCTTTTGTCTGACCAAAGAATATTAATATTGGTTGAATGAACTTTAATTTAAGTCGTCGACGGTAATACTTAAAGAAAAAATCAGAAGTTTACTATATCTTATTTAATTTGAGCACATCTCATGCTTTTAAAGTTCAGTTCATAGCTTGATTATCGATAATAATCAGTGGAAGATGTGGACCTGTTACAGAGACTGCGAAAATGGCTCATTGCAATTACGGTTAAAAGCCGATGAGATTTCGTCGAGCGGATTATGATTTTCATTTCGCCGATGCTATAGCCGTCTGTAACAACAACCAATACAAGAAGTGACTGCGTTTCCTGAGCTGGCGCGGCTATAACTTACTTTGCCTACACCTTAGTGTTAATGTTAGTCTTGAACTAACACTAAAGTTTCATAGAGTTTTAGAACACATAAAATAGTTAATTGAAGATGACTGCTGCCTATGAATGTGGAAATGTATTTTTTTGTGGTCAAAATCACTTATTTATAATTCAATTCCTTTGAAATGCATTTCCACTAACTTGAATGAAACAACCTTTTTTCAATGACATAGTATGTAATACCACCTCTGTGTTGTGTTCCCCTCTCTCTCTCTCTCTCTCTCTCTTGCTCTCTCTTTCCACCCTCTTCCCCTTCTTTCTCCACTCTCTCCCTTTCTCTCTCCACTCTCTCTCCGTCAATGTTCCTTCCCTTTCTCTTTATTTTCCTGCACCCCATTCTCCTTTACTTCCTTTACTTTCTGCGTTTTACATTTGCCTGGTATTCACCAATTTGTTTTCTTATCCACATGTTCCTAATGTTTTTTATGATCTTGAATTATTGTTAAATAACGAATTGTAAATATGTTTTTAATAAAATATTTGTAAACCATGCATGCAATTGAGCCTTTGGCTGCGATATGTTGATGAATAAATACCTTACCTTATCTTACTTTAATTTAAAGTCTAAACAGCATTTATCCCCGCATCTATATTAAATGGAATCCTGTACCTTGAACTTTGCTATGTAGGCCTACATCAGTTGCGCCAGGAGGTTGCACTGTTGTTGAGCTCTGTGATTTTGTTGAATTTTTCTTGATAGTTTTAGGAATAGTGTTCTGAATTCATCAGCAGTCTTTTAAGTATCACTTCAAGATTCAGCTAGATCATTTTTGTGATGGATTGAGATGTTTGGAACACCTACAGTTTTGATTTATGCTTTCTTCATGTTCCTGTATGAGCCCATGGTCAACCATTACAGTGCTTGATGCACATAGTATTCATGTCCATGACTATTATGTTCTCTACTATTGTTAGACTAGAACATGAATAGACAGCCATGGCTAGCATCGGCATGGTGACTATTGTTGTGAGTCTCTTGATCCTATTAGCTTCTATTGTGACAATGCCTACAATCACCTACACCAGAGAAGACCTTTTGTCTTTTCAACCCAAGTGTGCTGATCTCAGGATACCACTGAATACCTATCACATATTACAGGACTATGGCATATGTTCAGTGAAACCAACTCATCGTGGACATCGTGTACATCATTCTTCATGTCGTGGTTCTGAATTCAGAAACCTAATATCAGTAGTACCTACTAAACTCTCGGCAAAGATGTGTACATTGAACGCTAGATCAGTAAGGAATAAGACTACCGATATCGTTGAATTTGTACTTGATAATGATTTTGACATCCTCGCGTTGACCGAGACATGGTTGAAGGATGACGATGATGTTATTTTGGGAAACTGTATACCTGAGGGATATACCTTTAATCATAAGGATCGACAAGGAAAAGGAGGAGGTGGTGTCGGACTGTTGTTCAAATCTTCACTGTCGGTCAAGTCAGAAGCTGTACAACATTTCAAGTCATTTGAAGCTTATCAAGCTCGAATTTCATGCCAATCCCGTTCACTAATTCTCCTTGTCATTTATCGCCCAGATATAGTGGAAGAGCAAGGGCAGCGAATACCTTATAGTCTGTTCCTTGAAGAGTTTGCTACCCTACTTGACTCATTTGTTCTTGATCCCTCCGAAGTTGTCCTGACAGGGGACTTCAATGTATGGGTCGACGATTTCAATGACGTACGGGCAAGGCAGTTTATGAACATACTTTCATCCTACGGAATGAAGCAGCTTGTACGAGAAGGGACTCATCTACATGGCCATACACTTGATTTGCTTATTACTCGGGATTCAGCCACTCTTGTTTCTGATGTATCTGTTATCCTAGGAGTATCTGATCACCATGCTGTCCAGTGTAACCTTGATTTAAGAAAGCCGTCCCCTTCTCGCAGGACTGTCACAACTCGCCCTCTACGATCAATGAACAGAGAACAATTCCGATCTGGAGTCCATGAATCTTTGTCAGAAATTGACATTGAGGATAGCAGCATCTCTTCGTCTGTCGAAAGATATGATCTCTCTCTCACTAGTCTTCTTGATAAGCTAGCACCTAAAAAGACTAGAAGTGTTATCATCAAACCTTCGAGTCCATGGATGACTGAGAAAATCCATGCTGCTAAGTGCCTTAGAAGACGCCTTGAGCGCAAGTGGAGGAGTACTAAAAGTGAAGAAGACCGCAAATCATATGTGACACAGCGTCAGGTTGTTTCCCAAGAAATTGAAAAGGCAAAAACTGAATACTATTCAGAGTGTGTTGCAGAATGCGAAGGAAACCAAAGACGTCTCTTCACTGTTGTAGACGCTCTGCTGCACCGAAAGAAGGAAACTGTTCTTCCGGATGCTTCTTCTGACCAGATACTGGCTGATAACTTTTGTCATTATTTCTTCAACAAGGTCACCAAGATCCGTGATGACATTGATGCCGAGCTTTCGTCAGGACAGTGTGTACAGCATTGTGAGTTATCAACTGTTCCAGTTTTGACTGATTTCGCTAAAACTTCTATTAGTGAGATCAAGAGAGTTGTCATGAATTCTCCAACATCATCATGTGAGTTAGATCCAATTCCTACTGCTCTTCTAAAAGAATGCATTGACGACTTTGCACCATATATTACAGACTTTGTTAATAAGTCTCTTCGATGTGCAAGCTTTCCAGCCTCAATGCAACAGGCTCTCGTGAAGCCTCTCTTGAAAAAACCGAATCTTGACAGGCAAGACTTTGCAAGTTATCGACCTGTGGCAAATCTAAGCTTCCTATCGAAGGTTATCGAACGCATAGTATCCGCTCGTCTTCAGTCCTTCTTGAATGACAATAACCTTCAAGACAACTTCCAATCAGCCTACAGAGAAAAACACAGTGTTGAGACTGCCCTCTTACGAGTGCAAAATGATATCCTCACCGAAATGGATAGTGGAAAAGTAACTGGGCTAATTCTGCTCGATCTGAGTAGTGCATTCGACACGGTTGACCATGTTATACTCCTAGAGAGACTTCAGTCTATGGGCATTGGTGGACAGGCTCACCAGTGGTTAACATCTTATCTCTCAAACAGATCGCAGAGGGTTTGTGTACGCAGTGCTGTCTCTAAGACAGTTCATCTTGGCTTCTCTGTGCCCCAGGGATCGGTACTTGGGCCACAACTCTTCAACATTTACACTCTTCCCCTTCATGATATCATCAAGAGGCATAATCTCAAGCACCATATGTATGCTGATGACACGCAGATATACTTTTCGTGTTCTCCCACACAAGGGGAAGTTGATGCCTGGATTGCTCGTGTTGAAGCCTGTATAAGTGACATTAGGAATTGGATGAAGGAGAATTACTTGAAGCTCAATGACGACAAATCTCAGTTTGTTATGCTGGGTTCCAAGCAGCAACTCGCCAAGTCGGTGACCCCCAATCTGAATATTGGTTCGTCATCAATTACTCCAGTGAAGAAAGTCCGAAATCTTGGAGTTATTTTTGACTTCAATATGACCATGGAGTCGCAGGTATCATCAAGTGTTAAACTTGCGATCTACAGTCTCCGCAATCTTCGTGCTATTCGCAAGTATCTCACCACAAAGGCGGCTGAGCAGCTTGTGCATGCATTTGTTACATCCCGCATCGATTGTTGTAACTCTTTACTCTATGGCATCCCTATGTCTCAAGTTAAGAGGCTCCAGCTTGTTCAGAATGCTGCTGCCCGTCTAGTGACATATACACGCAAGTTCGCCCACATCACTCCAGTCCTTAAATCCCTGCACTGGCTTCCTGTTGAACATCGTCTCACCTACAAAATCCTTCTGATCACATACCGTGCCTTGAAGTTCTCCTCGCCACAGTACATCTCTTCTCTACTCAACTTTCGCAAGCCTGGTCGTTCTGGTCTGCGTTCTGCCAATACATCAACTCTGATCATCCCTAAGACCAGACGATCATGGGGAGATCGAGCATTTGCCTCAGCAGCTCCCCGATTGTGGAACAGTCTCCCTAACACACTTAAGGACTGCGAATCAGTAGATAGTTTCAAGGCCAGCCTGAAAACTTATCTAATGGCCAACTTTAACTAATATCATCTTCTTCTTTTTTTTTTTTTTTTTTTTTTTTTTTTTTTTTTTTTTTTTTTATTTTTTTTTTTATAACCATGTGTAATGTAATTTTAAGCAAAATTATATCTATGTATATTATGTAACTCATTGTAAGCGCCTTGAGCACCCTCTGGGTGGATATGTTTGCGCGTTATAAATGTCTTTATTATTATTATTAAATATAAAAAAAACTAAATAAATGCCTGGTTTAGGAATATCGATTTGGCATTTGAATGTGGAAGTTAACCAATGTTGATTTTTAAAGAGGGTGGGGGGGGGGGGGGACCTACTTGACAAGGAAATAACACTTGTACTGAAGTGGATCCATCGAATGCAGTCACTTAGAAGCCTAACGAAACCAAAACTGTATACATAGAAAATATTTAGTCAGCATTCTAGTTGGTATTTTGGAAGATGATTGGTTATATTATGAACAAAATTCTCTCAAAAAAGTAGGTATGGCAAAGATAATTTCAGTATCGCACAGAACATGAAGTGTGTTTCCGTAAGTACTTCCTTAAAGGTATATGTCCCATTTGCAGGCCACATGAATGAAAAGGATAATTCCAATGGCATTTTAAAGATAATACTAATTTAGAACTTCCCTCAAAACGTAAGGGCTGGAAAATGTCTTATTGTGGGAAAATATCAACCGTTAGTCGTCGAATCGGATTACGGATTGCAGACGTTTTATTAAATAGTCTGGTTTTCAGAACCTTGTACCGAATGGTCGTACGTTTTGTGCTGCGCAAAGATGTAATAAGTTTAATTTTGGCCATTACAAGAAGTGGGTTATTGATGTGTACAAATGCTCATGTAACCTTTACTGCTCATTTCATGTATGTTATTACCAATGAAAAAAAGAAGTCAGCCAGACACTCAATAGATATTGTGTTTAATGCTGATTTATTTGCAACTCTATTCATTTTTACCTTGGATTTTAATGTACAGGTTGCGCAGAGTTAAAAATGTTTTGATGCTACGCTTACTTTATTGAAATATCATTCATCTGAGTACAAATGCATATACACGTTTTTATTGACAAATATAATGGACACATACCATGTTGAAGATAATACAATATAGTTTCACTTTTCTGTTATGAAATATCTAATAAGGTAGGCACTACTTCAATAAACCTACTTTTCATAATTCTTATTAGTGATCAGGACTGAGGATTCATAGATGCCTTCTTTAATATTTTCTCACTTGCCTCGTTTTATGCAAGGTCGCAAAAGACGTGAAACCATAAAATTGCGTTATTGTTCAAATGTCATGATTATAGACCGATTTAGAAAATACAGATTAAGACGGATTTCTTCCATTCTTGACGAATAAACCAAATTAACTTATTATTTTGTTACCTAGTGCACACATTTATAATACTCTTTATGTACAATATGAAACATTTCTACAATCCAAAGACTGAGTAAAAGCTTGTTAAAAAAAATTACATGATGACAAAGCATGGTAAAAATGTTAATAATTAAAAGAGTACCAGTATTTGGTGACAGGTACTTTAAGAAAGAAAACATTTTTTGGGGTAAACAAATTCTGTGTTTCTGATATATAAATCATTATTTTTATCTTGTGAATGACGACTTAATGCGTACTCGATAGATCTGCATATAAATACATATCATACTCTTTCGAAAGCAAACATTTACAATATTTTGTACAACATGAAACATTTTTAAAATCCAAGGACTGAGTAAATTAAAGCTTGTTTCAAAAAAATTACATGATTACAAAGCATAGTAAAAAATTTAATAATTAAAAGAGTACCAGTATTTGGTGACAGGTACTTTAAGAGAGTAACTATTTATTTTGGTAAACAAATTCTGTGTTTCTGATACGCATACTCAATAGCTCTGCGTACAAATACATATTATACTGTTTCAAAAGCAAACATTGTTATTGAATATGAATATTGAGAACCTTCTATACCATATTATATAGAACATCGTGATATATGAACACCTATAAAGTCAAAGCCATGATAGAGAAGCTCGTTATTTAAGGTCCCAACGTAATAGTTACCCTTGATTTCTTGAAAGTTTCTACAATCGTGCTGTCCATGCACGTAAATAGATTTAAGGTCACCAGCTATCAATCAATGACTATGACTTAATCCACTTCCTTTTACTTTGCAGAAATTAATATTGAAATAAATCGATTTCATCTTATTACAGCTTTATTGTACAGAATTTTAAGTACACGGCATGAATAGAACTTTGATTAGAATTCAATCAGTTTTATCTTAATTCGCTTTTAAACTTTGTTACATAGTTTAGTTTGAGTTTCCATTGGAACCAACATATCATATCACCGTAAAGACTAACAAAAACAGTCGTACTGTTTGTTCGCTCCAAACGATGGTATTATCTACAGCCATGTAAAGATTCCTGAACGTGTCATTCCAGCATATACGATTTTACATCTCTTTTTAAGGTGTTAGTGAAAACATTTACAATTCAAAAAGATGCTTGACACTCTAATAGCAGCCGATGGTGTGACAAGATATAAACACATTTTTTGAACCCATTTTTCCTATCATGTTTTATGTAAGATTTCCATGCTACAAAATTTGCACAATAATCATCTTTAATGGCTCTATAATGGCAGCCATGCTAAAGTCGTTGTTATAATTTCCAAAGCTCTTTGGAAGCGCATGGAGACGTTATAATGTGATATGAGCTATAAAAGAACCGAATATTATCATTATTATTATTAAGTAAATCTTTTTGTCAAAATGTAACCAACCATAGTTGAGTACAAGTTAGCTCGAAAATCGGCGGCTTGCATTTAGGTGAAAATCTTTTAGATTTTGATTTGATGAAATCAAAAATTCTAAGCAATATACATTTGAGCCACAAGTTAATTCGAATTTAACAAGTTTCATACAAACTAATAATAAAGAGGAAAAAGTAGTGAATCGCTTATACTTCCTTAGTCTAATAAATCTCAACATACGAGGCGTATACACTGACTCCCTCATCCTTAGACAAGGTTGATGTCTGTCCTGCTTCTGGAGTGACCTTCAAGGTATTCTTCATGGGTCCTTCATCTGGCATGTCATAGAGCGGAATCTCCTCAGCATCATCTCCTGATCCCGGCATCTTGACATTCTCATACTGGTCCTCTTGCTGAAGGGTATCTCTGTTCTGCTCGTGTTGAGTAATGATAGTACTGTTGCCATAGAGGTAATCTGAATTGGAAGATCTACCGGTAACTTTTGATGTTGATTTTGACTCACGATTGGTTCCCCTCAATTCCATAATGGAAGTAGCATACTCTGGACCCTTCTGAGATCCATCTTCAATCGATTCGTAACAAACTTCAGGTTGCTCCTTTGTATCTGCAAGATCTGCACTTCGTTGATCCAAGCTGGTTTCTTTCAAATTCATACAGGAATTAGCATACTCTGGACCCTTCCGAGATCCATCTTCAACTGATTCGTAACAAACTTCAGGATGCTCCTTCTTATCTGCTTGATCTGCAATTTGTTGATCTAAGCTGTTTTCTCTCAATTCCTTAATGGAAGTAGCATACTCTGGACCGTTCTGAGATCGATCTTCAACCGATTCGTAACAAACTTCAGGAGTCTCCTTCTTATCTGCTTGATCTGCAATTTGTTGATCTAAGAAGTTTTCTCTCAATTCCTTAATGGAAGTAGCATACTCTGGACCGTTCTGAGATCGATCTTCAACCGATTCGTAACAAACTTCAGGAGTCTCCTTTTTAATCGACGCTGTGCCAGTGTGTTTATCTTCTTGTCGATCTTTCGTTTTCTTACATCGCAGAACAATGATTACGATCGATATCAGAATGAAGACAGAACCAAGAATGACGATGATCAGGGTTATATTACCGTCCCTCGTGTTTTTGTCAGAGCTTAAATTTTTGTTCTTTGACGTGTAAGCTGTATAAGATAATGTCGATGGTTCATTTTGCGTCGTTTGTTTCAAAGAAGTCGTTGATAGCGTAGTCATGGGAAAGAGGGATGGCGTTGGCTGATTTGGTAACATACATGTGATCCTCGTCCTCGCCTCAATTATCAGATAGAATTCTGAAGAAAACCTGTTTAATTGGGTCACAGTAATCGGGAAAAAGAAGATATTTCCTTCAATTGCAGCCTCCATCATATTGTGCCTGTTTATAATGATATATCGAGAATATGTCTGGTTTGTCCAATAGTTATCCAGAGTACAAATCACTTTTATTTTATCTGGATTTGAATGAGTTGCTATAATGCAATTAAAACATCTAATGACACGTAAGTCATACGAAATAATTTCTCGGTCATCAATGTTACGACATTGGAAGGTAGCTGAATCATTCATTCTGATGTTAGCAATTTTTATATTGTTAGAATCAAGATATCCATTGTAGTTATCAGCTTGTGTAAAACGAGGATCATCAATTACGACACCGTGATAGTTGGCAAGAAATGTTCCATTTCTATACCAATTCTTGTAGTTATCATAAGCAAGATCAGGTCGGTAGCAGCTAAGTTTGACATCATCTCCGATGTTAGCTATCTTAGTATTACATCACCTTCCACTCTGCATGCAAGATCCACATAGAAAAGTACAACAAACACAGATACACAAACACAAAACAACTGCGATTGAATCAACGCCATCTTGGAACCAAATTTACGAACAATTATGAAAAATCCAAAACTAAGAAGACAATATTGGAAGTGCTTTCATCGCTACGGAACAATGTAAGTGATTTTCTTTCTCTCGCGGCTTCAATCTAGTAACTGATAGTATTGCTTTACTTGTTTAAAGACGGTAAATTATCACAAGGACTGTTTGATCATTGTCTGCATTTGAAGATAAATTCTTGAACTCGATTGTGTAACACATACGACCACGAAACCAAAATTGTATACAGTCATAGAAAGTATCTTGTCAGCATTTTATTATGCATTTTGGAAGATGATTGATTATATTATGACTAAAATTGACACTTTCTCTCAGATAGTATGCGTGGCATAGATATTTTCAGTATCGCACAGAACATGTAGTGTTTTCTGTAAGTATTTCCTTATTATGTAAATGAAAATAATGTCTCAAACAATGTTGAAGTTAGCTCATTAGAAGAACCTCTAACTCAGCTACATGTATATACAATGGAGAATACTGTTTATGTTGATATTCTTTGCCATATAGGCGCGGCACTAATAATTGCTACTAATACTACTTCAAATAATAACAATATATTTCGATCTATTTAGCACTTAACAGAATATTTTACTGTGGTCATGTGATTCAGTCATGCACACAGTGTGCACCATCTCCACTCGGGGGGGGGGGGGGTGGAGTTATTCGTACCACATTGTGACCATGCGGGCAAGTATTATCACATTATGTTCCCCAATTTATTTCAACAAATATTTTCCTTTTCAATAATTATTGAGAAGCAAAAACATAAACGTTACGTTTTATTCTTATTTATTTGAAACTTTTAATCATCTACCTTGGGTTCTAATCTACAGGTTGCGTTCGTACAAAATTGGTTTTATCATACGCTTACACTATTGGAATATCATTCATGTGAGGACAAATGCATATATATATATATTTAATAGTTTATCAAATTGAAGGTCGTATTTCAGTCATTCTTTTTTGAACAAATCTACACAAAGCAGTTATAGCCATGTGCATCATCATTTGAATTATACGAACATTGCAATGATATATTCTATAAACTTAAAACACTAAAAAATTTCGATCTGAACACTACTCAAGTAGCAGTTATTATGTTTAAGTACATTAATAATCTGCTTCCACCATCCTTTGATAACATGTTTAGGTTTAATAATTCCGTTCATTCATACTCTACTCGCATATCTGGAAACTTCCATCTTACAAACCCCAAATTATCAATAACACACAAATCTGTTAGACATTCTGGCCCGGACATTTGGAATGATTTACCCGACAACATAAAGTCTTGTTCAACCATCTACTCCTTAAAAGCTACACTTAAACGACAAATAATACAATCATATGCTCCCCTCTCTTTAAATTAGTATAACAAAACCGTGACTTATTTATTCTTTATCATGCAACTGCTCACTGCACCTGCACTTGCACCGCACCCTCTTGATCACTCAGTTTTTCAAAGAGAGTTATGTCGCCAATTCTTTTTACGAGGCCACCATCCATCTCCAGCCTAACCGCTCACGATGGTGGTCTCCTGCGTTCCAAATTACCTCTCTAATTTATTGAAAATATTTCATATTTCTTATGTTATTGTATGCTTCGTACCAGGGGCGGCGATCCCGGTGGGGACGGGGGGGGGGACACGTCCCCCCCTCAATTTTTTTAGGGGGGGATCGTCCCCCCCTGGAAATTTGAAAAAGTGCAAAACAAATTGTATAGCATATACTGAATAATGACTGCAACACACTTTTAGGCTCTGGAAGGCCCAAGAGTGCAGCGGTTAGACTAATAAAATTGCAAAAAAAATCTCGCTCGGTCGCTATGCTCCCTCGCATAACATCCTCGTAAAAAAAAAAATCGCATTTCGTCCCCCCCGGTCATTAACAGAAATCGCCGCCCCTGCTTCGTACATGTTTATCGAATGATATATTGTACATGATTTTTCATTTAATTACTTTTGTAAACATTGTATTCATTGTATTTGTTATTGTTCGAAATTTTGTACTTTGACTTTGAATTTGTATATTTTTGAACGCAGAAATAAAATCAATCAAACAAACAAAAATATATTACAACAAGATTTATGTAGGCCAGCGATAAGCTTTTAAAGTTACCTTGTATAATAGTTGATTTCTTGAAAGTCTGTACAATCATGTTATATATATATATACATATATATATATATATATATACGTATAACTTTAAGGACACCAAAAAAGTAATCAATGACTTTGACTTTAAAAGTATAAGCAGAAGCTTAATCCACTTTCTTTTATTTTGCAGAAATATATAAATAAAACCATGTCATCTTATTACAACTTTTTTAATACTGAGTCTTAAGTACACGGCATTCATGATAAGACATTATTTTTAAAAAATTGGTTAGAATTCAATCAGTTTTATCTTAATTCTCTTTTAAACTTCGATACATAATTTAGTTTGAGTTTCCATTTGAACCAACTAAAAGACCGTAAAGACGAAAGTAAACAGTCGTTCTGTTTGTACACCCGAAGCAATGGTATGATCTACAACCTACAACCATTGAAACGTTCCTGAACTTGTCATACAAGCATATATACGATTTTACATATCTTTTTAAGATGTCATTGAACATATTTACAATTCAAAAAGAAGCCTAATACTCTAAAAGCAGCCGATGGTTAGACAGGATATCAATACATTTTCTGAACCCATTTTCCTATCATGATATATATAAGAATGTCATGCCACACAATCATGGCTTTAATGTTCAGGTTAGAGCCTTCACCAATAATCATCTTCAAGTAAATCTTTTGTCAAAATGTAACCAAACATAGTTCAGTATTGGCTCGAAAATCGGCGGCTTGCCTTTAGGTGACAAATCTTTAAGATTTTGATTCGTTAAAATTAAAGTAAAGGGCAATGCACCCTTGAACAACAAGTAAATTCGAATTTAAAAAGTTTTAAGCAAAATAATTATCATGGAAGAGAAAACGAAAAGAAAACGAAGGTATTCGTTTATCATTCTCTTTGTCTAATCAACCTCGGCATACAACGCATCTACACTGACTACATCATCCTTAGGCAAGGTTGGTGTCTGTCCTGCTTCTGGAGTGGCCTTCAAGGTATTCATCGTGGGTCCTTCATCGGGCATGTCATAGAGAGGAATCTCCTCAGCATCATCTCCTGATCCTGGCATCTTGACATTCTCATACTGGTCCCCTTGCTGGAGGGCATCCCTGTTCAGCTCGTGTTGAGTGATGATAGCACTGTTGCCATAGAGGTAATCTGACTTGGAAGATCTATCAGTAACGTTTGATGTTGATTTTGACTCACAATCGGTTCCTCTCAATTCCATGAAAGTAGCATACTGTGGACCCTTCTGAGATCCATTTTCAAGTGATTCGTAATTAACTTCGGGGGTCTCCTTTTTAAACGACGCATTGCCAAGGCTTTAATTTTCTTGTCGATCTTTCGTTTTATTACATCGCAGAACAATGATTTACAATCAGTATCAGAATGAAGACAGAACCAAAAATGACGATAATCAGGGTTATATTGCCATCCTTCGTGTTTTGGTCCGAATTGGCATTCTTGTTCTTTGGTGTATGATGTTTTGTTGAGGAAATTGATGTAGATCTACCAGCCAGCAAATTTGTTGAAACTGCATATGATAATGTCAATAGTTTATTTTGCGTCGTTTGTTTCAAAGAAGTCGTTGATAGCTTAGACATGGGAAAGGAGGGTGGCGTGGGCTGAGTTGGTAGCATGCAAGTGATCGTCGACTCGGTCTCAATTTGCAGATAGAATTCTGAATGAATGAGCCTGCTTAATTGGGTCACAGTAATCGAAAAAGAAAAATGTTTCCTTCAATTGCAGCTAGCCGATATTTGTTCCCACTTAAAATGATAGATCGAGAAATCGTCTGGCTTGTCCAATAATTATCCAGACTACAAATCATTTTTAGTTTATCTGGATGTGAATGAGTTGCTGTAATACAATGAAAACATCTAATGACACGTAAGTCATACGAAATAATTTCTCGGTCATCAATGTTACGACATTGGAAGGTAGCTGAATCATTCATTCTGATGTTAGAAATCTTTATATTGTTAGAATCAGGAAATTCACCATATTTATCAGCTTGTGTAAAACGAGGATCATTAATTACGACACCGAAATAGTTTGCAATTAATGTACCATTTCTATACCGATTCTTGGAGTTGTCATAACGAAGATCAGATCGATAGCAGCTTAGTGTGATATCATCTCCGATGTTAGCTATTCTTAGTATTATATCACCTTCCACTCTATATGCAAGATCCACACAGAAAAGTACTACAAACACAGTAACAAAAACACAAAACACCTGCGATCGAATGAACGCCATCGTGGAACCAAGTTTATACGAACAAGGATGAAAAATACAATACCAAGAAAACAATATTGGATGTGCTCTCGAGGCGTCAATTTAGTAACTGAAAGTATTGCTTCAATTTCTTAAAGACAGTTAAGTATCACTAGTACTGTTTGACCATTGTCTGCATTCGATGATAGTTATAGTTCCTGAACTCGATGGTGTATGACGGAAATAGCATTTTGAAGTGTGGTGTAATGAAAAGCGCGTGCGCAGGATTGGGCCGATTTGACGAAGGGAACTTCTTTTGTAATTCTGAAAATGACCTCATTACGGCAAATCATCGAATTATTTATTTTCCATCATCTTTTTTTCATACAGTGGCGTAGTATATTACATTACTTGTGTATGTCGGGCTTACGCTATATTGTAAAATGAATAATTTGTCATTTTGTCACAATTATTGCTTACTCCGTACCTCCAGATATCAATGATCTGTGTTTGGCAAAGATCTATTGTGAAGATCATGGCGATTTTAATGTCGAATCTATTTCGACGATGACCTTGATCAGGCGCGTACACAGGGGGGCGGGGGGGGGGGGGGGGGGGGGGGGGTTGGGGTTAACCCCCCTTTGGTAATTTTTTGTGTGTAAACCCACCCATAACTCCCCTAAACCCCCCCCCCCCCTTTGGATTTTTTTTTTGGATTTTTTTTTTATTCATAAAAAAAATATTTAAAAAAAATAAAAAAATATTCCCATGGCTGACCTAAAAAAGCTGACCTTACCCCCCCCCCCCAACGGAGCAAAATGTAAAATTTTCAAATTTCGAGACCAAAAAAAAAAAAAAATGTCCTCTTACCCCTCGCCCCCTCCCCCCCCCCCCCTCAAAAAAAAAAGTGACCTGTTACCCCCCCCCCCCCCCCCCGCTTAGTCATGCCTGAAGTTCCGCGGCAGAGCCAGGTTCCAAAAGATTTCAACGCTGGAAAAAAAATACCCCAAATGCTGGAAGCTGGAACTTCATACTACTTGTATCTCGATCAATAATGCTAAATATATTACTCATTGCGGATATAGTATCGAAAATAATATCGCTAGTGATATTCGTTTGTCTCGCAATGTGGTCAATAAGGAATCTAAAAGATCACGACGTTTCGTATGCTACTGCAATACTTCGTCAGGTGATAAAAACTGTTGTAAGCAAGGGTCTTTTATACTTTACGGGAGGACCGTAAAGCGGTCTAAAATTCGATCGATAATTGGAACAATAACGCCCAATGCCTATTGGTCGACGCACACGGTGATCGACCAATCACCAAGGCCGCTGGTTCGGCCGCTGGTTCGGCTGATGCACCAGGCCTATTGGCCGACGCATACGGTACTCGACCAATCAACGGGCCGCTGGCTCGGGCCGTCTGCTGAATGGAATCGACCGTTGTTGGCTGGCAGGACGGCGAGTGTCATGGCGGCGTATCGTCCGCATCCAAAATTCGGGGATATCGATCCCGTTGTCTCTGTTGAAATTATTAGGATTGAGACGGATATTGATAGCTTCTTTTACCCTCCGTGTATACCAATGCCGTTCTTGGGAAAGGCACTGAACCCCGTCCCAGTCTGGTTGATGCTGGTTGTCCCAAGCATGTTCGGCTACGGCTGAGTTGTCAGATACTTGTATCTCGTTTGTTAATCAAATACTGTATTGCAACCGGAAATGCATTCCGCCATCTTGAGATGTTTGAGAAATGACACTTGAATTCAATACAATAGTATACCAAGTGGATCCATCTACAACTGTCCAAACGATTTCTATCACATAGAAGACTTACGAAACCAAAATTGTATACACAAAGTATTGTCAGCATTCTAGTTTGTATTTTGGAAGATGATTGGTTATATTATGACAAACATTGACACTTTCTCTCTGTAAGTATTTCCTTATTAGGTAAATGAAAGTAATGTCATTTAAGGTATTGCAAAGTTTCGGAAATTTTGAAAAATGGGTGGATAGTGATTCTTTACAATTTGATATATTTGGATGCTCCTGTGGATGTATTAAAAACACTAAAATCTTTAGCCCCTAAAACACTTCTGCTTTCGAGAAAAATGAATATAAAGATTTACCGGTGCTCCCGGTAAATTTTTATAAATTTCAAATAGCTCCTACGGCCATACAATGGTAGCTGCGACCATGAAAATATCAGAATATGTAGTTGTGGTATATAATTTTCGAAAGGGAATAGCTAATCGGTCGATTTTAGTCAAGAAACATTGTTTTATAGCTTAATTAATATCTTGACCTTGAGAGGGAGCTATACAACATAAAGTGTTTATTATGTACAATTTCATAACTTTACAGTCGATTTCGAACGCGACAACGATCCGTGAATATTGTAGGGTAGCATATGCTTCCAATATGTTAATTTGAACCAAATTCATGACCCCATACCAGAACTTTGTATTACCTTTAACAACGTCGAAGTTAGCTCATTAGGAGAACCTCTTACCCAACTATAATATACACAATTATGGAGAATACTGTTTATATTGATATTCTTTGCCATAAGAGCGGCAATAACTACTACTACTATTACTACTACTACTACTACTACAACAAACAAAAGTAATATATCTCGATCTATTTAGCTCTTTACATGTTATTTTTTACACTGGTCAAGTGATTCAGTCACGCTCACAGTGTGCACCATATCCACCCGGGGGGGGATGTTTTAGTACCACATTGTGACCATGCAGGCAAGTTTGATCACAATGTTACCCAATTTATTTC
>JAVYIG010018086.1:0-22631 GCA_035222895.1 Strongylocentrotus droebachiensis
CTGATATCTTCCATCGTATGCTCTGCTTCATAGAACACATGGAAGATCTACTCAGAAACCTTACTGGTAAGATTAAAACACTTGCATCTTATGTTTTTATGACAACCACGATAGAAAGACCGAAGCTTCAGTAGTTTTCTACTGTATACCTTCATAGGCCTTCTCACATCGGTTTAAACGATTTAAATGTGAATAAAATGTCTTGTTAAGAGCCGAGAATTTGAGCCTGCAGCTTATTGCCTCCACTATATGATGATAATAATAATAATAAGCCTTGGTTACCCAGGGTAGCATTGGCAGTATTCATACTATTATCCCAGCTTACAAAAATGGAAAATTAGTTTGTGGGAATGGGAGAATTTAGGGGTCAATGGGTTACACGAAAAAGAATCACATTGATATTTTCTTTCTAATGGTTTTCTTCATATTTTCTGCCTGTAGTCTTGTGTGACCAGACTTCAAGCCCTGGTGTCTTTCTGGTGGCGACCACCGCAATAGCAAACATCACATTCATGGACGCCATGGCCTCAGATTACTTGGCCGAGTTTCAAACTGCAGCAGTCTTGATACGAGGCTATCTGAAGGGAAAGGCACCAAGCATATACAGCAAGCATCAAGTAAGTTGAAATTAGAGTTGAGTGAAGAGGGAAAGAGGAAACTAGTGAGAAAAAGAAAGGTGCCCCTCAATTTTGATTTATGAGAGGAAGAGGTAATTGGAGAGGCCTTCTTTCTCATCGACTCAGGAAAGGCGAGAAAAAGCTCCAAGACCGGGATGACAAAAAATAAGCCAGGAGAAAGGTCTGTAACTATGTAGAGAAAAAAACAATACGTATACAGTCAAACCTGCTTGAGTGACCACCTGTCTATAAAGACCACCTGTCTAAATCAAGCACAATTTTGTTTCCCTTGAAAATGGTTTCTCATTGACACATGTACTAAAGGAACCTGTCCACAAAGACCACTTTTTGTGTTTCCCTTGGGTGGTCGCTATAGGCAGGTTTGACTGGATATGTGGCCGGTGCACAAGAGATTACTTTTCTCGCATTGGACTCACCATCCACAGCAGAAACTGCTGTAGTTGCAGCAGCGCACAACATACACGTACCTAGGGCGCTCTATCGATGGTCTATTCCGACAGACGGAAGCCTGCCATATTAGAGAGTATGAAGAGTATTAAATGAGTCAGGGCAGGTGAGAGAGCAGAAGATTAGGAAGACTGGCGTTGAAGAAACCATGAAGAATTGAAAAGAAGTAACACATTGATATAATATCTCCTACAATTGATAATTTGAAATGGAAAACTAATTTTTAAAAAAAAGCTTGATCTTGATTTTTGAAGGGAAGAGAGTAGGAAGGGGACAACATCCATCCTTTCCAAACCCCTCTTCATTTCTATCTCTCTTCCTGTCTGTCGCGTCTATTACTACCAGTATTGTAACAATATTTGTATCACACTTTAAGCAGATCTTCGTTCTTAATTAGATTATAATCATCTCTTTTTTGAAGATGTGCCAAGATCAGATAATGTTCTCTGGTGGGATGAACATTTTGCAAAAATTTTCCATTCAGGAACGCCGCCCTCTACATGGCTAACGTCCCCATGCGTCCATCCACCGCCATCAATTTACTAATCAATATAGGCCTGTCTTCATCAGCTCGAGTTTGCCAAATTACCCGTGATTTTAACTATCCCGATCGCAAATTATCCAGCTAATTTGCGTCTTCATCAGCCCGCAGTTGCAATTAGCGGGACATTTGGCCGAGAAACTATGCCGAGATCTTGTTTCCAAAATATCCCGCTATTTAGGAAATAGTGTGCTAATTTGCGCCCGTCCGAGCTTGATTGTGATGAGCGTATTGGTCTGATGAGGAAGCAATTTTGACTTTGGAATAATATCCAATGTCTGAAAATTTATTTATTATGGCAAATTAGAGCTGATGAAGCCAGGCCTACTATGTCACCTCTCTCTTTCGCCCTCAGTTCATCACTATCATTGCGAACATCTCGTGTTCCAAGTCCTGTCGTGAGCAGATCGTATCCTCCGGCGGGATGAACATCCTTGCGGAGCTTCTCCAAGGAGATCTATCCTCCAGCCGGCCCACATCCCTCTCCAGGAAGCTCAGCTTTGAAGGGAACGTCTCAATGGGTCAGATGGGGGAGGAGAGCGCCTATGAAGACATCTACCAGAAAGCGGCAACGGCTCTCGGGCGGCTGTGCCAGGACTACAAGACTTGCAAGATGGCAGTTGACTTGAAAGGTACGTTTCTGCCTCTTCCATCAGGGGGGTGTTTCACAAAGATTCTAAGTCAAACTTAACTCTAAGTTGGATTTGAAAATTATGGAGAGCCATTTGAATAAAATATATTCAAAAGCAAAAATTTAAGTATTTTAGACTTTTTTTAAATTCCACATCAAGAACATGAAATCTCCCATTTTAAGAGAAATATGAATGATTTGAATCAACATTTATGCCTTTTAAAATAACTTTTACAAAATATTTTCAAAGGCACTAACAGCTTTCCATAATTGTTAAGTTCAACTTTTAGGATCTTTGTGAAACACCACCCACAACTCATAAAAGATGCCGGGAAAAATCATGCACAGTGTAAAATACGTCCAAAACAAGGTCATGAGATTGAGACAAGATTGTCGCGAGCTTTATTTCTTTCATGTATGTTCTGCCTCTGGCGTAGTATGTGCTCAGATTTGCTCGACATTTTCAGAGATTGCGCCGCAACCGCTTGGAATTTTTGAATTGTTGTTTCATGACTTTTTTCCCTCAAGTCTTACGCACATTTTGATACAATTTTCGTCGAAATCGGATATACCTGTAAGGCGTTACATAACAATTAGTATGCGCATGTCATCAAAAAAAAATTTAAAAAAAAAAAATCGCATCAAAATTTGCATAAATTATCATTATTAATTACATTAAAATAACTTGTTTGTGTTAGAAAAGAAGTTTCATATGAATAATGAGTTTTAACATTCAAAAAGTGGAGTTTGACATGTTTTCTGTAAAATGCATAAATTAATGCATTTTGCATAATTAATTAGGCTAACGACAAAAATTTGCATATTCAGAAAAAACTAATTATACCATCTTGTTTCTTACGTAAATATCTACCAACATGCAAATTTTCGTGTTCATCGGACAATCGACGGCCGAGATCATAGGGGGGGGGGGGGGGGCCTCCCAGGCCCCCCCCCAGTCAGTGGGTGCTCAAAATAGCCCAGTACAGTAAGGGTTAAATTAGACTACCAGGCATGGTTTTAACCAATGGCATGGGCAAGATCTTTCTGCAATAGTTAAGCTATTGTGTAGAGGAACCAGATAGATCCTGTCATTAAGGTCATTAATGAACAAGTGGATTAAACACTAAACTAGTGATGGGAAGGGCATGGCATGGGTTCCAGCCCGGCTCGGAATTACTGTCTTGAGGCAAGACGCTCTCCATTCAGGTGTAGTGATGGTTACATAGTAGCTGGAATACTTGTTTGACTGCTGCTACCACCAAATTGCATGGTGGATATGTGCACTTTATAAAAAGCCATGATTGTTATTATAATAATGATTAAGATACTATTATTGCGTTCATAATCTTCGTCATTGGTCATCACCTCATCGTTGTCGTTATCATCATCATTGTCCTCATCATCATCATCATCATCACCACCACCACCACCACCACCACCACCACCACCACCACCACCACCACCACCCTCATCATCACCACCACCATCATCATCATCATCATCATCAGCATCATCGCCATCATCATCATCATCATCACCATCATCATAATCATCATCTCAATTCCCACTTTGTCTATTTTCTTTTCCAGTGGTATCTAGACTAGCTGACCTATGCAAGCATGCAAGAGAGAGGAATCATAGAAGTGACATACTAGTAGCATGTCTGGTGAGTAACACTTTCCCCAATTTCTTCTGCATGGTGCAGTATTACTGAAGTTCAGATAGTTTTTTCAATTTCCCCATCTGTTTTGTAAATAAATTTAATTAAAATATCACTTTTCTGCTCTGGGAAGGTGAGACATGGCTTGCATCCTTGTGAAGTATGTGCAAAATCACCGTTGCTGTAACTCATTGTAATTGAAGAATAAAACATTTTTTACAGGTGTTTTTTCACCCCCCCCCCCCCCCCCCACCAAAAAAAAAATTAAAAAAAATGAAATTGGAATTCCATGAACAAAATACATGGGTAATAGTTAGGGAATGACATAATTAACGAAGTAATTTGCTTACAGTCTATGTGATACATATCACTTTTTATGAAATCATTCTGAAACTTTAAAATTCCATAACTTAAAGCAACATAATTAACCTATTTTGAAAAAAACTCTCAAGTTTTGTTTGTTGAATTCTTCTCTTTTTATTCAATTTATCTGGCAAATGGTTAGAACTTGCCATTTAATACAAGGACCACCCAGTTCTCATAGGCAATGGGTTAAAGGTAAAGACCAGTATTGGAAACGCCCCAATTTCAAAAAATGAAATGGAAGCTCTCATTACCAATCATGTGAAAGAATATGTTTTGACTATTACATGATGATAAAAAATTTGCCGGGAAACCACCTACTAATTCATATATTTGGTAAATTTGTTTCTCTCATGGTCGTGTGAGAGATATAGGGTAGTCCCATATACATCTTTCTGTGTATAGTGCTTGTAACTTTACGAAGAATGGGCCAAATTTCTTATCATTTTGATGATTCCAGAACCTTGCAGATGCTAGATGCTAGATGATCAACCTTTTCTGATCGATTCCACAATGTTTCTTTCACAATGCAATCGCATGACCATTACTGGTCTTTGCCTTTAAATACACCATTTTCCCTCCCATGTTACAGGCGGCCGTCAGAAGAATCCACAGCCACATAGGGTCGTCTCCTTTGAAAGAGCATGATGTAGAGCAGCTGATCCAGCCTCGTCTTATGGAATCCTTCCTCCACTGCTCCACCACTGTCAGGAGAGAGACATTTGTATGACCTTTCACCTCTGACCTTTGATCAGCCTCTTGAGTCATCCTACATTACACAAGCCTGTATGTCATTTGGAATTACCTTTCACCTTTGACCATTGGTTCCCACCTTAACCTTTGGAATCCTACCTCCACTGCTCCACCACTGTCAGGAGACAGACATTTGTCTGACCTTTCACCTTTCACCTTCGACCATTGGTTCCCACCTTAACCTTTGGAATCCTTCCTCCACTGCTCCAGCACTGTCAGGAGAGAGACATTTGTATGACCTTTCACCTTTCACCTTTGACCATTGGTTTCCACCTTAACCTTTGGAATCCTACCTGCACTGCTCCAGTACCGTCAGGAGAGAGACATTTGTATGACCTTTCACCTTTCACCTTTGACCATTGGTTTCCACCTTAACCTTTGGAATCCTACCTGCACTGCTCCAGTACCGTCAGGAGAGAGACATTTGTATGACCTTTCACCTTTCACCTTTGACCATTGGTTCCCATCTTAACCTTTGGAAGAGAGACATTTGTATGATTTTGACTCTGATTCAGCTCACCTTATGGAATCCTACCTCGAACTCCATTGCTATATAGGCCTTTTTTGTGTGTGTGTGTGTGTGTGTGTGTTTGAGAGAGAGAGAGAGATAGAAATGTATGACCTTTGACCTTTGACAATGTCTTCCAGTTTCCGACCTTCACTGCTCTTGTCCTGTCAGACAGCACAAACTCAAGTGACCTTTGACTTTTGACCCATCGTTGTAAAAGACAACATGATGATTAGAGACAAATTTAAGTTATGCATCAAACAGAATCTCCTTCAACTCAAACTTGCCACATTTTGTTTGTTCGTTTGTAACCTTTTAATCTGGAGGAAAAAAATAGAGAAACTGGAAATGTTAGTGGAAGAAAGTGTGTAAATTACAACTGCAATTTTACCGAACAAATCAAGTTACATTTGAATCGATGAAGCAAGCTACACGTGTATACTGTTTGTACCTTTTCAGTATTTTTGTAACAAAAGTGTAATCAGATTCATGTACATTTAACTGTTTCTTTACCTCAATCAACTCTGTTTTTGGGGTATGAAATCAAAATTATATATTTGTACCAAATCGGAATCATAAATTTATTATGGAATGTTACCTTGCTTTTGGGGCAAATCTTTGATAAAAATTAAACAATCATGGTTATGAAAATTTGAAAAAGAAAATATGTTTGTATTTTTGTATGGGTTATGTCATCATTCAAATTAAGTATTTCTATTTTAAAACACCTTGGAAAAACAATGTACCAAAGAAATAACAGAATACATGTATTTATAAAAAATGGAAGTTGTTAATGTGTTTAGTGTATCAGGTAAATATTTGTGTTGGTGTCATCAATGTACATTTATAATTTAAGGAATGAGTGTAGAAGCATGAGGCCGCATTCAATCAACTCATATTTAATGTTTTCTATCAGTAATCATGAACGTCTTGAAAAATACAATTTAGCCAAATAATAACCCTCTATTGATTCAGTATTACGTACAGTACTCCTTTGTGAAAATGATGACATCCACTTTATATTTTATCTCTACATGTTTAGTGCACAGTACATTTAGTGAAAATTTATTTGGTATTGTGTAAAATCATATACTTGTATTGCATGTTGGTGATTATATTGGAAAAAGAGTTGTGATGAGAATTGAATAAAAGAAAGACATATGGATACAGTCCCTATTAATAAATCCCAACCATAGCTCACTGACTGACATCAGATTGACAAAGCAGAAGATATAGATATAAAAACACCACCAACAAAAAAACCATCAAATTTACAATGGGTACAAATAATCAATTTGTTAACTGTCTATGTAGCCCCATCATAGCTTGCAAATTTGTGTAGTGTGCGCTAAGTATTTACAAACTTGAAACTACATCCAAGTGAAGTCCCATCTCAGTATTTGTAAGTTGTAATTAATGAAATATTAATAAAATATTTGATTTTATGATGTCAAGTGCCTGAGGGTGTATATTTTAGTTTTGTATAAGTTTAGAGAAGTGATTTCATCAGATTTATATGGAAATGTTAGAGAGTATTGCATCATGGCTAATTCTTTTTGAAAGAGTTAACCAGTTTATTGTTTTGTTTTCTGTTTATTTTAAGAAAAAAAGACATATAATTTGTACATGTACATGTATTTGTGAATCTCTATGCAAATCAAAATTATATTTATATTATTTTCTACTTTTGTACACCTTGAGAAATTAGAATAAAGTTGACAAAATATCCTTCTGAGAATAGTTGAACTGAAACTGTATATGTTGTGTTGTGATTTCTATGGAGTTTGATCTGCAAAGGATTTAATGAGATCACTTGCCATCGCCCAAGAAAATATGATCCATCGTCATAAACAATAAAAAGAGAAATGATTTACATTTGTTTAAATCTTGAATATCTTGCAACTAATGGGCTTAAATATCAATCAACTTCCCAGTAAAACTTGAATCCATTAAGATATGAATTGCAAAGGCAGTTAAAAGCAAATGTATGATTCTACCTCTAAATGTATTAAATTAGTTACTTATAATTCTATCAGAAAATACACTCCTCCTGAAATGACAATAATGAAATTTTGACTGGCCAAATTTTGTTTGGTAAAAATGTTCATACATAACACTTATTCCTATTGTGTTGTATAGCCTAATCTAGTTGTCCATTCGTTTCTATAAACTCCAAATGAAAAAATTATCCCAGCCATGAATTTTTTTTTAGCATTTGATAGCCAAAAACTTGAAAATTTTCGTCATTAAAAAAAAAAAAAAAAAACAGTCAATTTTTTTGATCGATCTTCCGATCTGATCAGAGCCCCAACTTACAGGGTTACATCATTATCCAGCCAAATCTATTCTACATGTATTTGAATGAGAATGCCATTTTCATCTGCTCTTTCTCTCTCCATTCCCTCTTTCTTTCTTCTCTTTTCTCTCTTCCACTCCTCTCTCCCTCCCACTTTCTTTCTCTCTGACTCCCTCCCAACTTTTTTTTCTTTCTCTCCTCTCTCCCTCCCACTCTTCTTTCTTTCCTCTCTCTCCAAGTTTCTGTCTCTCTCTAAATATATAATTATCTAGCCACACGTCTTCTCCCCACCATTTGTTCACAATATATTTCAGCTCCTTACTTTTCTTCTCTTTCCCTTCCTCTTCCTTTCTATGCATCAATATGTGACTAGGCAGAGAGTAATGCAGTGTACAATAATCACAAATAAAACTATGATTTTCAGACATATCTGATACACAATTTATTACAGAGGACAACTACACAGTTGTGCAATACGTTGCACTGAATGGAATTCAACTTGTACAAGATGCTTGTGATATCACATATCTTTACAGTAAAAAAAAAGAAACAATTAATTTACAGCAGATAAGTTGTACAGTAAACCAGGAATCGATACTCCAATCCTCCCTAGAATCGAATGTAGGAAATTTCTAATTATCTTGAATGCTGCAAACATGGGGTTTTCTACAAAAGAAAGGTACATATTGGGTATGTGAGTATCTAGCTTCACGCAGGTGGATGTTCAGAAAAGCCATCAATGAAACGTCCATCCTCATTGCTTGGGAAAAACAAGACCGAAAGCTTCCTTCTCTGATATCGACAGCTGTTCCGCTGAATACTCCTATATTTTTTTCAACTTTTAAATTCTGCAAGAGGACATTATTTGCAACTGGATAGATCCATGTTTCAATTATAACTAATCATGTCTTTTTAAATAATATCTTACACTATTCGTTAATAAAATGTCTTTTGGAATAGGAGAACAAGAAAATCAAATATTTACTAACCCTTACATATTAATCTGACCCACTTACATGGAGTGGAATTCTGAAATAAACTGGACTACCTTAAGATCTGCATAAAGTTAGAAACTTGATATTATTACAAAATTAAATGGGTGTAGTTTACACGTTTTTCAGATAAATCCCCCCAAAACACATGGTATTTATCCTTTCCTGACCCTGTCTAATAAACTAGGCTTGAGTCGGTACGGTCGATCACACCGGGACCCGACCGTTGCCGTCGGGTCCCGGTTTCGTTTTTTGAGAACCGACGCTCCGAAAAAAATAATGAAATATGTAAGAAATTGCAGTTTTGCACACCACTAAAATCATTTCACCTTGAAACTTAAGTATTTAATTGTTACCAATCATATTCTAGCTCATCCTGAATCAATCCGAACTGCTGATATAAATATGGGTTGCAAAGCAGTTCGCCCCATGGGGTTGTTGTTGCCAGCTGCTAGCTAGCTACTGTACTGGCCGGGTCTCTCGCCAGGATTAATAAATCAGGTTGAAAAACATTAATGTTTGAATAATAAAACGGCTTTCTAAAAAGTACTTCTTTACAACATACCGATCGAATAATTTTTAAAAGACAAAATGGATATTATTTCTTTGATTTTGAACACCGCATGCTTCTTTTAAAAGCTGAAAATTACTTGGTAATCACAAGAAGTTCGATACGGATAGCTGTTGCAAGGCAAGTTCAGACTAGTCTCGGAAAAATGCGCAGTGCTCCTCGTAGTTAGCTGTAATCCGTGCCAGAACGAACACAAACAAAGACGTGATCGTAACGAGAAAAAATCATTAAAAACTACGAGAGCACAATTGGAAAGACAACTACTCAAAATTATCGTAAGCAGATACATAACTTGGAGGAATAATACAATAGTTGTCCAAGAAAAGCCACAGAAATAGTGATATTTAAGGAGTTACTATAGGTACAATCATTATCGGAATGGGCCTGCTGATATGTCCGAATTACACGTTATTTGGTTTCTAGCCTCGTGTTCTAACACGAGGCTAGAAACCAAATAACGCCCTCTACGGTAAAAAGCAGTATAACAAAGGATTCGAATATTTGCAGCAAGCCCCTTGCGATAAAAATGTACCCAGTTACTCCTCGATTATCACAATTTCTTTGGCATTTCTTGGGCGATTATTGAATTCTTTGTCCAAGTTATTTATCTGATTATCGTAATTTTGAGCAGTAGTTGTCTTTCCAATTGTGCTCTCGTAGTTTTTAATGATTTTTTTCTCGTTACGATCACGTCTTTGTTTGGGTTCGTTCTGGCACGCATTACAGCTAACAAGGAGCACTGCGCATTTTTCCGAGACTAGTCGGAACTTGCCTTGCAACAGCTATCCGTATCGAAACTTCTTGTGATTACCAAGTAATTTTCAGCTTTTGAAAGAAGCATGCGGTGTTCAAAATCAAAGAAAAAATATCTATTTTGTTTTTAAAAATTATTCGATCGGTATGTTGTAAAGGAGTACTTTTTAGAAAGCCGTTTTATTATTCAAACATTAATGTTTTTTGACCCGATTTATTCAACCTGCATGAATAAAAATGGCGGCTCGATCGTTGTCTTTCTATTTTTGCTCCAGTTTTTTTAATTTTAGAGGCACGATAATGGCACTAAACATCGCCAATCATGGATTAAAATAATGTCAAATGGAAGAATATACCGATCTGTGCCGAGGTATGCATGTGTTGATTTATTTGACTGATAAAAAAGGTCACTTTTAAGGGACATACTGATGATATGCGCTTTTTATAGAGGCAAGTGACAAATCCTGCGAGCTGATTTCGGGACACCGGGTCCCGATCGGTGCAAGGCCGTCGGGACCCGGTTTATGAAAATCCCGACATGACTCAGGCCTATAATAAACACTTGCTTGATTACAAATCAATATTAATCACATCTCTGCTTTAAACAAAGAGAGAACAGTTGCAAGGTCTGCGATTGATTGCAGCACTTGTTATCGTTTCGGAGTGCGATCGCAACACTTCATAAGACATGGACAGGTCACAACTTGACATTTTTGAGAAAGTGCTGGATGAAATAATCCCCACATAGGACACTTCTTTTAACAAACTAAGATGAGCAGTAAGACTATGAACAGTATAGATTACAAAACGCTTGCACCCCAACACGGCAGCACCATCAGTGTTAATGCTCCATTGGCTGATCTGAACCTGTAGAGGGCGCTGCTTCACCTTCCGCAGCTGGTGGGGCTGCTGGGGCATCTGTATCCATGCTTGCTGCGTCGGGTGCACGACGGCCCCTGGAGCGGGCCTCCGTCTCAATGCCAGCCAGCTAGAGGTAAGAGGGCTAGTCAAGGAAACTGAACATCGCTATTAAAGGCATCGTTTAACAATGTTAAATCTGACATACATGGCCCTACAGTGTCTGTGATATGGTGTAATAATTGAAGCCCTAAATATAAATGCGCTTCAGGAAAGTGCCTCAAAAAATTAAAAATCTTTGAGTGACTGGTTTTACCATACTCATTTTCCCCGATTGACTGTAGTGTTATAAATACTGTTAGGAAAACGAGAAATGAAATTTTGATTTCCATTCATAAATATCTTGATAATCAGACAATGTTACAGTCACTTTAAAAATGGATGAAAACACAGGCATGCAAAGAATATTTGAGCTATTGACTACAGAATTCTCTTCTTTCATAACCTATTCCCTTCGAGAACTAAGTAGCTTCTGTATTAAACCTATGGGAATACAAGAATTCAGGAGTCAAAGGATCCATACAGGAAGCACCTACTGGTAGTTCCTATAGACAACAGATGCACTTTTTGTTTACTGCTGCTACATTTGATGTCAAAAAGACCTAATAAGACATGCATTACATGGCAAACAAGATGTATTCCATATCCGAAGGAAAATTCAACAAGATATTTTCTTTTTGCCCTTGTCTACTCCTTCCCTATTAAATGAGGATACTCGCTAAAATAATTATCTGATATTGCAATGGAGGTAAATTGAAAATGTCATGACCAAAACTACATCTATGCAACATTAATGCATTTCCCCTGGTTATCCCTAGAGATTGAAACTGAAGCAAGCTGGTTTGGCTTTCAAATTTGTAAATACAGACTGACATTGCCTTAAGGACTAATCCTCTCTTCTCAGGATCTTGTCCTTTCATTTTCCTTTCCAAAAGAAGAAACCTCACACAAATTTAAGATGAAAAAAAAAAAGGCATCAGAACATCTTTAACCAACTCCAGGAATCTTCATGGTACATAGTGTATAAAGTAAAGCCTACAATTACCATATACACTATCATACCCAGGCATCATCTAGTGTATATACCCTTGGACAACCCTTCCACTTGATGAAAATCATCTTAACAGTATTCTTCAAAATTTAAACATCAAATAACTTATTTGGTTTCACATAGTTGTGTAATGCTTCATAAAAGGATACAAATTTGGCGACGTCATCATCTTCGTAGACTGTGAACTTCTCGTCCTTGCCTACGATAGCCACTGAACAATTCTACAAGATTTTGGAGAGAAAAAAGGAAATATCATTAATACTATAATACAAATACTACCAAAAAATATATTTACATTTTGAATTTGAGTACAACGTGTAGGTATTATAATCATCTGGCTCCTCATCCTTTCGTAATACCTTTTGTATCGAGTTCACTATCATTGGGTAGTGTATCTCTCAGTGATCATATCATTCTTAATCCTTATCACCCTCCTCATCATCATCATCATCATCATCATCATCATCATCATCATCATCGTCGTCCTCCTCATCATCATAATCCTCAAATGATGCAATTACCTTTGTATTGAGTTCACTCTCATTGGGTAGCGTATCCCTCAAAGCTCTCAAACCATGTTTCACCAGCTCTTCGAGGGTAGCTACACAAAAAAAGATGGTGAAATAAAAAGAAAAAAGAATGGTCCATAAGCACTAGCTAATGATATGGAATTGACATGGACATCGCCACAATCAAGATCTCATTTGTGTTTGACCAGGAGGGGCCTGTCACATTTGCCTTGGATAAAGAGACATGCAAATGTTTTCTATAATTCTATTGTGTTGGAAAATGGTATACAAATAATGAATGCTTATGACTTTAATAGTGCAAATATTTTCATGAGTTGAAAGATTAACGTTAATTTTTCAACGAATTAAAATATTTGCACTATTGAACGAATGAAAAACATTCATTATTTGTTTTATGCAACATCGAAAGAGATCTAATAGAACGTTAATCTTTCAAAAAATTATGCTTTGCTCCTTATATTAAAGATAACTTAAAGTTGGAGTCAGGCCTTCTCGATTGCCTTCGTGTCAGACGCACGCAGCTAAATAACAATGGAATATACGCGCAGGGCAGAGAGGTACGCAGTCTGCATATAGCCCAAAATGCACGCTCGTTGAATAATACCAAAAATGCATGTCCGTGCAATAGTATATCTATTGAATATCATGTGACCATCCATCCTCCAATCAAATGACAAGGATCTACTTACATGTAGTTTTTGTATAAAATGCAATATTCAGATGGTTTCCATTTTCTGTACATGCATCAGCATGCCATTCTTGATTTACAGAA
Source organism: Strongylocentrotus droebachiensis (assembly GCA_035222895.1). Taxonomy (NCBI): domain Eukaryota; kingdom Metazoa; phylum Echinodermata; class Echinoidea; order Camarodonta; family Strongylocentrotidae; genus Strongylocentrotus; species Strongylocentrotus droebachiensis. The sequence continues at coordinate 13,425 of JAVYIG010018086.1, forward strand.
TTGAATGTCAACAAATGAGAATTATAGAAATATTTTTGAACAAAATCTACTCACCGGTCTGGAAATCATCAATCTTCTTCTCGAGGTATGTCCTTGCTGACTGGGAGCGTGCTCCGATGGCCATGCACTTACAATCAAAGTAGTTTGCCGAGGGGCACGTCTGGTAGATGTGTGGCCCCATCTCCTGCAGAAGGATGGAAGAGAGAAAACAGCAGGGTTATAATTTAAAGACAAAGTTGAGTTCTGGTCATGTGATTGCATTGTGAAAGAAACGGTGTGGAATCTATCAGGGAGGTTGATCATCTAGTATATAAGTATTCGTGTGTATTGCAAGGTTCTGGATTCATCAAAATGATAAGAAATTTAGCCAAATCTTGGCAAAGTTCCAAGCACTGTACACAGAATGATGTATATGGGACTACACTAGCACATGGCGAAAAAAACCTACCCCCCCGATTTTGACGATGTTTCATTCATATTTAGAATATGAAGGCATTTGAAGAGCCATGCTTTTCAGGGAACATGTTTAATCTGATGTTCTTCCATCCTTCCATAATAACAATGATAACGCTCACAAATTATTTGTTACCTCTTCCCAGAACTCAACCTTCTCTTTAACTCTTGTTTTGCCAGATAGGATAGTAGTAAATAGGACAAAATAAAAACTGCCTTGTTTTTTCATGGCTTTGGAAATCATCACTGCTGTCAATGTCATTTGATTTCTATTTTACCATGGCTTATAGATTGGGGCAGGGAGTAGGGGGTATATTAACAAACCCAGATTTTTAACACATGGGACTGTTCACTTCTTCAATCTCATATAGAGAGTGGCTTTTCATGAATAAAAACAGCTTTTTACAAAGATTTACCAAGCACTACCTACATATATATTTGTTTCCTTTTCCATTAAAAAAAGAAATATATATTGTAAATAAGAGAGAGAGAGAACAAAAACCTAAATACAATATTTTTCAACATGATGCAATCAGGTAGGCCTGTAACTGATCATCGGATCGGGGGCCGATCTTGGATTATAAAGCATGCCTACGGTACATTAAAATCCAAGATGGCGGCCCGCATGTGTTGCCTCTTCTCTTGGACCAATATTATTAATTTCAAAGTCATGAAAAGGCACTAAATATCAACAAACATGGTCTACAACAACTCCAAATGACAAAATAATCCCAGCCATGAATTTTTTTTAGCATTTGATAGCCAAAAACTTGAACATTTTCGTCACTTAAAAAAAAAAAATTGCCGATAACCGATCACAGGTGAGGGTGTCGCTTCGATCTTCCGATCCCATCAAAGCCCCAACTTACAGGGTTACAATCAGGCACACATGGGACTATACAATCCAAAAAAAAAACTCAGAGAGGGCATACTTACGTCATATCCAGCAACAAGAAGTCCTACACCATACGGCCTCCTGCCATACCTCTGTGTGTTAATTTGAGATTCTGGGATAGTGGTGTTAAGATCATCAACATTTGAAATGGATAGGACAGTTCATCAATGTATTAAAAATTCATTGGCGTTATTTTCGTGTTATAACACATGTAGAGGAAATCTTTGTAGAAAGCCATTCTTAGTCACATGTTAACATACAAAAATAACATTCCATACATCCTTCCACTCATAATCTCATGTTGCCAGTAATTCATAATTTTTTTTTTCTCCTTCTACTAATGCATGTCCCTATGGATCTCTGGATAATAATACGGTAAGAAGGATTTATATAGTGCAGATACTATAGTATACAGATGAACATGTACTCTACTCTTCGATTAAAAAATCCTTAAAAGAAATATATTTGAAGGTGCCTGAAAATATGTGGGTCTTCAATAAAGATTTGAAGGCGCACAACTGCAAGTGCAATCTCCAAGAATTAACTTTTAAAACGAGTGAACAGAGATGGAGAGAAATCTGGTAAGGAAAGAGCAAAAGTGCTTGTTATTGAAATCATCTTACAGTTCAAAAAAAAAAAAATCTTTGATTAAAGATATCGTTTTCATAAAAAAGCTAATATTGTTGGAGCATTTTGCCCTGAGAGAAATAATTTCCCTCCCACAAAAATTGAGAGCGAATGCTTGTCCCATATCATACGTCATATCAGACACATATCAAAGGATACTGTTGCCAATTTCGGAAACTAATCGAGAAACAGGAAGGGGTGTCTCATAGGCGTAGCGGGAGTTCAGACACTCTGTCCTCATGAATTTGCTGCAAGGGAAAAAAAAACAGGACACATCAAAGTAACAAAATAACAAGATATTTGAGGAAAGAAGTATGACAATCTGCAGAAATTTGAATTTAGTCCTCTTATTCCATCCCTCACAACTTACTCTGGAGTACCTGATATTTGCTCTTTTCTTTCTTGCTTTTTAATTTCACCAACGAGTAGGAATTAAAATAAATCATAAACAGTCAAACCTGCTTTAGTGACCACCTGTCTACAAAGACCACATTTTTTGTTTCCATAGAAATAGTTTCTCATTGAAACATGTACTGAACGAACCTGTACATAAAGACCACCTGCTTATTAAATATAAAGACCACTTTTCTTGTCTCCCTTGGGTGGTCTTTAAAAAAAAATTGATCCAAAGAATGCATTAAAACTAGTACAATATGTCTCTTAATTAAGAGCTCACATAACACATGGAGGAAACAACTGTTTTAACTCAAGATCTTGTAAGCTGTTTTGCTTTAATTGAAGGTTTGCATACCTGGTACATGCAATTTCATTACTGTATAATTAAATTATTATACAATAAATAGATAGCATTTTGTAATTAAACGATAGACTTGAGGTCATGCAGAAGCCTGCCAATAGGCCTGTTTTCATCAGCTTGAGTTTGCCAAATAATCCGCTATTTTAACTATCCCAGTTAATTTGAGACTTCATCAGCCCGAAGTTGCACTTAGCTGGATATTTGGTCGAGAAAATATCCAAAAAAATTTTGGTCTTGTTTCCAAAATATCCAGCTATTTGGGAAATAGCAGGTTATTTGGCAAACTCGAGCTGATGAGGCCAGGCCTTATGGGACTACATGCACAGTTGAAATGGTTCATTACCTAAGCATCCTAGCGTCCGATGTAAGTCCAGCTATAGAGATACCGATGTGATCATCAATGGGGATGATCTTCTTCTGATGAGAGGACAGCTCAGAAGACGCTCGCTGGAAAATAAACAATTATGAAAGATAAATATTACAAAATAGGAAGTGAAAACAAAATTGCCTAGGGCAACTTCACAAAAATAACCCATCAAACTATTCTTACAAAAGATATGAGAACACTAAATTTCTTCAATACTGATACAATCATACAATTAATTTAATAAAAAATGTTTTGAAGACCCAAAGTATGAAATTGGTGGGTTGATGCCATGGTGAAATACATTTACTGAATTTCAAAGAATATCTCTCACTGAGAGTGCTCTTTAAAATGAAATCAAAAATGCAAGAGCAATGTTACATGGCACCGTTTTACAAAAGCATTGTAACTTGCAATTACAAGTTCACTGGCATCCTACTGAAATGCATGAATTGTAATTATGGGATGTCCGCAAGGGTTAGGCAGGCTTGACAGTTTCGAGAAAAAATGCCCAGAAGAAGAATGGTTACCTTGAGGGCTACAAGAACGGCATGGGTCTTGGACTTGAGACCCACGGTTGCAGAGCCCTGCTTGACTGCCTCCATGGCATACTCGATCTGATGGATCCTTCCCTGGGGACTCCATACCGTTACATCGTTGTCATACTGGTTGCGGAACTAAACAAAGATATTTACAACACAGATGATAATTTTGAATAAAAATTAGCTGTTTTGAGAAAGCAGATGCAGAGGGTGCCCTATTCAAGTTAGAAGTATAAATCTACAAATGAATTAACAATACACGTAAAGATGAAAAGAAAAAGAAAAAGGAAGTAGAAGAAGAAGAAAACATAAGAGGTCTAGGAAGACATAATATACACTTTCTCAAAGGTTTCACGGCAACCCGCTGCACAATACAATTGCATACAGTATAGCGTACTGACAGTGCGTAGCGGGTGCGCTTGTGTGAAGTTAGCGACTATAATCTCAGATTCTCATCAAATTCATGTGAGTAATTCATCATTATGGTTGCTAACTTCACGCATATGTTTGTGCCTGCTACCCCGGCCACTGCACCGTCGACACTAGACGATAGGGTATGCAGTTGTATTGCGCAGCAGTTTGCCGTGAATCACTTGGTTCCTAACGGGACGTTGAGGAGTATTCTAGAACAAGAAGAAGAAGAATTGTAGGCCTAGATCTAGAGTAAGACCACCAAACTTCGGACACTTAAGACAAAACGGGGGAAAACATTAAATTCTTTTTTAATTATTGAAAGATCAAATATACTATTATTGTGCAAATACTGTTTATGTATGTCATGTAAAAGAAAATTAGTAAAGGAAATGGAAAACTAGAATTATTTACTTACCCGCCGAACCTGTTTTCATGCCAAGCTTCGGACGCACTTGCCAAACATCGGACGTTCATGCGTAGCGCACGTATAGCGCACGTATAGCGCATATCGCACGTTTATCGCACGTAAAGCGCGCGCGCTAAAGTGCGCATTCATCGGAGGTTTGGAAACCGGATCAAAATCATACGACGGGGGTAAGTTTGACTGCGTTGATTTCATGAAAAAAAGTATTATTTTCTCGTTTTGGGTAGATTTATGTTAGGTAGAACTATCAGAAAGGTGTTTTTCACAACACTCGTACAATATTTTGGTGCTAAAATCTTACGAAAGCGCTATTTTTTCGTAGTCAAAATGACACTCAATGTTGCCTGTCCGAAGTTTAGAAGAGCGCCATCTTCTGGTAGGGGAATCTATCTAGTACCCCTAGGTCCGTGGTAACGGCCGCCATTAGAAAATTTTTGCGATAGAGTGAAAAAGTATCTCATAAGCTCCCATAATTTTGGCAGAAACCACCTGAATTATGCCAAGGATAATTTGTTTGTAATCGATATATTGGAGGCTCTACACCTTAACTCCCCTGTTAAGGAACTGTAAAAATCTGGGTAACCTGAAATCTGTCTCTGAATTCGATGTTTTTTGTGAGTTTTGCAGACGGCAACCTGCCCTAACTTTTTGTACTAACGATATAGGTTAGTAGTAGTATCAAATGCATGCAAGTTACCCGGCTGAGCTAGGCTCATATTTTGTGTTCGAGCCGTTGAAGTCATTTTTGTCCGAAGTTTGGCAACGTCCGAAGTTTGGCGGTTTTACTCTACATCATATTCATAAGTCTTTGTTTTTAAATTTTAGGTAAAATAGGTCTAGAGTAAAGTACCCGGTTTTCGGCCACTTAAGACAAAATCCTATTTATTGGACTCTTTACTTCCTATTTATTATCATTTCTTGTTCAAATCATGAAGCAAATATTATTATTATTTAAACAAAAAAAGAATCCCCAAAAAAAAATCACGAATTGCCATGACAATATTCATTTCAATTTTCACTGTTTTGGAGCCGGTTATCGGCCGAGCGTTTCAGTTTACGGCCGCATGTACAAAGTCAATAGGAAGCGTTCGCGCGCGCCGTGCGTTTCTGCGCTGATGTATAGCACAAGCGGGCGGAGCAGGTATCCCACGCCGGAGCTCCCGGGTGCTCGCCTGGCCGAATACAGGCACAGCGGTGATCGGAAGTTGGAATCTGAATTAGACGGACATATCGTGTGTGCGTCGCGGTGTGCGGCTGCATTGATTTAATACATGCGATGAGATACTTTTGAGCTTGCGACCAGCACAAAATCGGGCTCTATATCTGAAAAATACTTGAAATAAAGCTCATTTTATGGTACCCATATTTCTTACATACACGCGTAAGAAACTCGATTTTTCAGATTTGGGTAGCGGGACCGCCGATTACATCGCTAAAATGTGATATTTTAGGATATATTTTTCATTGCAAATGTGGTTCTTCAGTGACACTGGCATGGTATGGTATGTGTGGGATATGTGTTATGCTATTATGCGATGTATTTTAAAGTGATTTTACCATGTATCCAACCAATTGGCCGAAAACCGGAGCTGACCGATTACCGGGTACTTTACTCTAGATCTACTCCAAAAAAAATACATTTCTATTTAAGAAAATTGACACAAAACAGGTAAGAAACAACGACTTTTAAATCATGACCAGGCATTGTTTTGAACAATTGATGAAGATTTGATTTAGTTGATTTTTGGTATCATCACTCAGCGAATCCGGGCTAACTCGCCCCGCGGGACATCTCGCCCCAGCCTTTTAGGCTGGGGCGAGATGTCCCGATATGATTAATCGATCGAGAGATACCAATGTGTATATGTTTGTGCTCATTGTGACTTAATAATGCCATTTCCAACCACAATCTGCAATGGTATTGTGTTATATGATACTATTGAAGACAATCTATAACTTCTCTTTAGGTAAAATGACAAAAAAAATGGCATTTCGGACAATTTACTCACAGCTCGCAAATCGCATTGCCGCACGTACATTAAATGTGCGTTGTATCGACTCGGACCACTGAAATTCGAGCAGTGTTTTTGTCAGTAAATCACTGCAAAAAATATCATTTTCATAATGTATGAAGGTCTATTTTTTGATTCCTGGTATACATTTCGTTATTGAGAAGTCGAATGTACTACGTTTTAGACGAGATGGCTGATGTTTGTTCACATTCTTTCGTCCTGGCCGTAAATTAGCAGACTACTGTTGTGCACCGCGCAGCAGCTCATCGCTCAGCTCAGTGTCCAGCTAGCAGTACAGCGCCGCCGCCGGGCGGGTCGGCGGGGGGAATTCACTGACTCGGCATCCGTACCCGCTGCACTGCACTGCCAATTTGATCGAGTGAGTAAAACTAATCAAACTACATTCATCTAGATGAAATTCATCTAGATCCAGGGCTTAAATTAATCCAAGGCCAGGCCTTGGATGCCCCTTTGATTGGCCTCAATGCCCCTCTCATTGGCCTTGGAGATTTTTTGTGCCCTTTCCAATTCTTCCCATTGGTGCTGTAATATAGGAATGTGCCCTACAGAAAAGTGGCCTTGCCCTAAAAATGTTGAAATTTAAGGCCTGTAGATCTATATCTACTATATTATCATTAGTCATTCAGAGTAGAATATCCAATTTGATTGAGTGAGTAAACTAGACCACTGTAGCTACATCATTATTACTATTAGTCATTCAAGTTTTTGTATAATTACGCAGCCCCCACCACCTCCCCCCCCCCAAAAAAAAAAATATATATATTTGGCTCAATACGCCTCAGCTTGACGACAATTCAACACTTGATCTGAAAATGCTTACAGCTTAGTTATGTTCTTATATAATAGACTGTTGCATAGGCTTAGGAACCGGGGTGGCTTGGGGGGGGGGGGGGGGGGCACAACCCCCAATAAAAATATTGGGGGGCTCAGATTTCATTGCGCCCCCCCTAATATTTTTTGGCGGGGCTTATAGATATCATTGAGCCCCCAATGTTTTGGTGCGGCTTAGATATCAATGAGTCCTTAGGGGCTCAGATACCATTGAGCCCCCAATATTTTAAGTGGGGCTCAGATATCATTGAGCCGCCCCCAATACTTTTTGCGGGGCTCGGATATCATTAACCCCCTCCTCCCCAATCATTACATTCTAGGCATGAAACTCATGTATACCTATAACCTACAGACTTACAATTCAAATATAAACATTTTATAAATATTTATTTGGGGAGGAAGGGGGGGGGGGGGGGCCTCAGACATCGGAACTCGCATATCATTGACCCCCAAAAAAATATATTTGGTGGATCTCAGATATCATTGAGACCCCCAAATATTTTTGGCGGGACTCTGATATCATTGAGCACCCCCCCCCCCCCCCAGCCTCCTCCCCATATTTTGGTGGGGCTCAGATATCATCAGACCCCCAATTATTTTTGGTAAGGCTAGGATAATATCACGGAGCCCCCCCGATATTTGTGAGGGGCTCAGATATCATTGAGCCCCCCCCCAATATTTTGGCTGGGCTCGGTTATCATGAGCCCCCCCCCCCTAATATTTTGTTCGGGCTCGGAAAGGCTATCATTGACCCCCGCCCTCCATGCCCCATGTAACTACGCCACAAGACCAAAGATCTTGAATACATGAATACAAACTCGCACTACATACAAGGGTCTCAAATGGACTTCACCAGAGGCGGTGCCCCTTTTTACATAGGAAAAATGCCCCTTTTACTTTGACAAGTGCCCCTTTTACATAGGAAAAGTGCCCCTATTAATTTTTTAAAGTGACCTCCCACTTTTTCAAGTACCCTAAAAGTGCCCCTTTTTGCATAGGAAAAGTGCCCCCTTTTTACATAGGAAAAAATGCCCCTTTTACTTTGACAAGTGCCCCTTTTACATAGGAAAAAGTGCCCCTATTCATTTTTGTTAAGTGCCCCTTCCCATTTCTACCTCTGATAAGTGCCCCTTTTATTTTGATGCGTATAGAGGAGGAGGGGGGGGGGGTAGGGGGTGGGGGGCTGCGTAAATATACAAAAAACTTGAAAACCAACGCCTTTAATAATTCTTTTTTTTGTAGAATTTTTGTGAGGCAGCTCCCTCCAAAAAAAAAAAAGGCGATTCGTCAGCTCACTTCTCTGCTTAGAGTACTATGCTAGACCCGTGTGATAGGCCCTAACATTAGATATAGCTATTTATTAAGTCTTTAACTTTTAAGAGTAAAATATGAATATCTGATTATGAAAAAAGAAAAATTCCATTCCTTCAATTCATTAATCATCATCATGTTAATCAGAGATTCTACCCTTAATGACTAGTAGTCAGAGGCGGCGCTCCCGGGGGGGGGGGGGGGGCAGGTGGGGCACAGTGCCCTCCCACTTTTTTCAAGTACCCTAAAAGTGCCCCTTTTTGCATAGGAAAAGTGCCCCCTTTTACCTTGACAAGTGCCCCTTTTTACAGAGGAAAAGTGCCCCTTTTATTTTGAAAAGTGCCCCTATTCATTTTGAAAAGTGCCCCTTCCCCTTTCCACCTCTGATAAGTGCCCCCATTTAAAAAAGAGCCCTTTTCCCTTCTCATAAATGCCCCTTTTTCTTTTCATCTATGAAAAATAGTTCCTTTTCATTATCATAAGTGCCCCTTTTCATCCCTTGTAAATGACCCTATTCAATTCTGAGAGATACTCGTTTTACTTTGACAAGTACCCC
>JAVYIG010018087.1:0-22627 GCA_035222895.1 Strongylocentrotus droebachiensis
AAAATGTGTTTGAAGCCTAATATTGATAAAATAATACCGGTACATAATTTGGGCTTTCTGTTGTACACAGACAACCCAGTTGTGTATTTATTCATCAATATTCGACTTTAAAACACATTTTTTTTGAAAATCCTTGTAGGAATGAGTCATGATATCCACTTTCATAAAATGCAATTTAAATGAAATTTTGCCATCAAATTTGTTGGGATATACACATATCCAATATCTACCCCCTCCCAAAGACATTAGGTTTAAAGGTAATACAAAGTTTCTGGAAATTTTGAAAATTGGGTGGATAGTGAATCTTTACAATTTTGATATATTTGGATGCCCCTGTGGATGTATTATAAGCACTAAAAAAATTAGCCCCTAAAACACTTCTGTTTTCGAGAAAAATTGAATATATCAATTTACCGGTGCTCCCGGTAAATTTTGATAAATTTCAAATAGCGCCTATGTAGTTGGGATATATAATTTCCAAACGGGAATAGCTAATTGGTCGATTTTAGTCAAGAAACATTGTTTCATAGATAAATTAATATCTTGAACTTGAGAGGGAGCTATACAACTTAAAGAGTTTATTATTTATAATTTCATAACTTTAGAATCGATTTCAACCACGACAACGATCAACATATATTGAAGGAACGCATATGCTTCCAATATGTTAATTTGAACCAAATTCATGACACCATACCAAAAATTTGTAATACCTTTAATGCAAGACAAAGATATTACTATTCATTGATATGAAAAGCTGTTGTATAACCTGAAGGTTAAGATTTTGATCAGATAATGTTTTTAGTAGACGAACTTAGGTGAGAAATGTTAAAGAAATGATGAAGAAAGTTCACTATAAAAATGCAAGAAACTAATGATGTTGACTAATTTCTTAATTTTTTTAAACAGTGGAGAAGAATGTGAGAGAATGCGAAATATATGGCTTCATATTTCATTAGTTATTCCAACAATTCTGTGTTCATGTACCTGGGCCCCCATTTCCTAAAAACACGTTATCAATAGCAAGTTACAATAAACGATACAGTGAAACCAGTCTATAAAGACCACCTATTAATTTTAGAACTTGTTATTAATAACAATTTTTTATTAAATAAGCCCTTGCTTAGAGTAATTAGGAGATATGCTAATTAGCATTTCTGCAAATTTGCCTATGTTGTATTCCATATCATGTATATGGTAGTAGGCAGCAGAATATAACGGTAATGCGCCAAAACACAGAGATGTAGTCAAAAAGAGTTTCAGTATGAAAACTAAGGAGGTATTCTGTTACTTACTACATAATGATTCATCCTCATAATTGTCACAGTTGAAATATCCATCGCAAACCAACGTCACTGACACGCTCATGTTTGTTCCCAAACAAGGAAAGAAATCTAAAACAGAAAAAGGACGATGTGATGTTAGGAGTATTTATTTACTTCTGATAATAAACATATCTTAAAGCCCCTCTGCACTAGTTGGCCAGGAGGGATTAGACCTCCTGCATGGTCACTGACAGGTAGTTATCTCATAAAATCAGCTCTCGATTAACATAGGAAGGAGAGGATCATGGGGGACCAATGGTCACCTATTAGGCATGGACTGCTATATAGAGGGCGCAAGTAGCTATAAGTAGTGCAGAAGGGCTTTAATAATAATAGCCATAATCTCTGTTCTTTTATAATGACAATTGAGATCAACTGATACATTTTCAGTTACAATTGATCTTGCACATAGACTATTGCATACATGTATATGCCTCTTTTGTGTTAATCTTAATTAATACTGGGGGGTATTTCATAAAGCTGTTCGTAAAGTTACTCATGACTTTACAAACGACTTGTATATGAAGTGCCAGATACATGTAGGATGCCCAAAGTTTTCCTGATGTTTTAACAAAGTGTGACTATATTTCCAATAACCTCAATTAAATTATGGCAAAAAAATATACTTTGCCATTAAAATGTTTGTTATGATAGGAATGTTAATCTACATCTGCACAGTTCAACTTTAATAGCTGATGCAGTTAATAATGATTGAGCATCCCATTCTACTTTTCATATTTAAGTCATTCGTAAAGTCATGCATAACTTTACGAACAGCTTTATGAAACACCCCCCAGGTTAACCAATGCATATATATATATATATATATATATATATATATACATGTATATGTCACTTATGTTATCTCCAGTCATTGTAATAGTAACAAAAGCCACAAGGAATTGAACAGTAGAGCCTCATTGATGCAATTAGACTCACTCAGCAAATCAATGGCAGTAACACGAACATCAATCTGGATACCACTGTATTGCCTCCCTCCTATGACAGCAACCCACATCTCATTGGTATCTACATAGACGTCATCAGGAACATAGTAGCCATGTTCACGGATAGTTGTGATGACAGACTGGGTGTCAGACGGATCGTTACCTGTCCCTATTTGGACTTCAACATCATAATTACGGAGATACAAATCTTGGAACACAACTTGAAATCCATTCGTAGCGTTTGTTTGAAGAAAGATTGCATTATACAATCGTATTGTGGAGGTGTATGGTAAGGAGATGAAATGTGAATCGCCTTCCTGAAGATATGATGCTGAATAATCTGTAAGAAAGATTTTTGTAAAGACAAGAAAAAAAATATATAAGAAATGAAAAGATAAAGAACCTCCCACAAGAAAAATGGGCTGGGAACTTTCCAGGCAAATTGTTTCTGATTAATAGAACAACATTTATCAAATTTCTACATGATATACCTGACATAAAGGAGTCACCTAAAGAAAATTCATTACAACTGATAATTATGGACAAATTATATATGGATGGAAAGATTTTCTCTTGAAAAACGTGAATAATTGGCTGAAATGTGTATTAAAGTTACGCAGTACTAAATATCAGTTGTTCTTTGACTTACTGCATGCCAATTCATCCTCGTAATGATCGCAGTGGTAACGTCCATCGCAAAGGACAGTCGATGACACATTCATGTTGGAGCTCGAACAAGCAAATAAGGCTGGTAGAAGATAGAAGATGGAGAGAAAAATTATTTATGAGTAGCTCATAATGCTTGGAAATTTAACAATTGAATACGCTTTCAGTAATTAGGGGCGTTTGCAATTCACCTCCTTTATTCTATTTTTTCTTGTAGAACTGAAAACATGGTTTATCCTCATCAGTTAACTGGTGTTGAACAATTCTCATTTTACAACTGGTATATTACCAGTTATGACTGCTTCAATACACAGAGCTTTAGATTCCGTATTTTAAAAGAAAATTAATTGAACGCTCACTTAGTAGGTCAATGGAAATGATCTCAACATCCATCTGGATACCACTGTATTGCCTCCCTCCTATTACAGCAAACCACATCTCATTGGTATCTACATAGACATCATCAGGAGCGTAGTCTCTATATCCATGGACAGTTGTGATGACAGACTGGTCGTCAGATGGATCGTTACCTGTCCCTATTTGGACTTCAACATCATATTCAATATACAGATATTGGAAGATAACTCGAAATCCATTTGTAGCGTTTGTTTGTAGTAAGGTTGCGTTAAACAATCGTCTTGTGTAGGTGTATGGAAAGGAGATGTAATGTGATTCCCCTTCCTCAAGATATGTAGCTGAATTATCTGTAAGAAAGATTTGTATAAGTCAAGAAAGATTTTTTTTTTTTATTTTAGAAAAGAAAAGAAAAACAAGTACTTATCGCATCTTTTTTAACTAGAGATTGGTAGTGGTAGAAAGCTTCAACATTTTGTACTGTCTAGTCTGGGAGCTTCTCCCAAAAGAAAACACTGTATTGTCCATATGATTTGACCCCCTTGATTTACTTGAGGAAAGATCATTCCCCCCAAATTTGTCAACCTGATCACATGTGTCGGAGATCCCAAAGCAGAGCCCGAAGTCAGGTCAGTTTCTACCCCATGCACAAAATTTTGTTAGTAGAAATTTGTACAGGGACCCGTTGACATCAGACCACCTCAACAAATGGGAGCATTTTTTCCTTCGAATCATATAAATACAATTTTTATAGGAAAAATCCCTTAATTTTCATTACAAAATATAAAAGGCTGGCCTGTCCTGATATGCAGACATATGACTTCATATTGACAAGAGCTGGTGCTTGGACACGACTTCATGGGATCTGTTAAGGTTGTTAAGGGGGATTCCATACCTGCCAACAATTGAAAATAAGAAATCTGTACCCTAATCAGAGTCTGGGTTGCACAGACCCCAGCGAGGTCAAGAGGCAGTGACCCTGGTACAGGCATATATCTACGTGTGTATTGAACAGGCGATCGCATGGCCTACCATGGCCATGTACATATGCAGCCTCAGTGTAACTGGCAATACATGGTAAATCTGTACAAAAGAGCAAATACAAATTCCCTGCTCGATCGTGCAGTCATTCAACGCATTGCAGTACGCAAACTCTCAAATCGTGGCACATGGTATATTAACATACCAAATTTGTCTTTAACTTTTTTTTTATTAAAAACTAGATGGATCTTCGACTGCACGCAGTCGAAATTGATGCCTCAACCGTATAGAGCGATTTTACAAACCAAAACAGAAAGAATTTCTGAAACTCAAGTTTGATTGTAATCCATTAAACAGGTTTTCAGAATATTGTAATTACAAGCTATTTATCATATACATGGTGTACATGGCTCTGCAAGATACATACATGTCCTAAGTTTGATAGTAATCAATCTGTCGGTTCTAATGATAATGCATTCACAAGCTATTTTGGCATACATAATGAGCCCTGTGACCTTTGACCTCATGACCCCAAATTCTTACTAGAAATATCGCAATCTGTATTGCTGTGCAATGCGAATGTATCCCCGGCAGTGGCAGCGATTTTGTGTCATCCTTATGGTCGAAGGAGGGACAAAGATCCCCTCTCCCTCCCCCCCCCCCCCCCCTGAAACAAAAAGATGACGTAGAGATCGCCAATTGTGGCTCAGACTATTGTCAAGACTAGGAGCAGCATCATCAAAACAATATATGTGCATCTCTGTAGAAAATTTGAAAGAAATCTGTCAAGAAATGTGGCAGTTAGAGCGCACAAAAGACAGCCACCAAAATATGACCTTTGACCCTATAACAGATGGAACACAGGTGGCAGCATCACCAAACACTAAAGATGTGTAGAGTGTACTAAGACACACCTCCATACAACATTTGAAAGAAATCTGTCAATAAATGTGGCAGTTAGAGGGGATAAAAAACATATATGACCTTTGACCAAATGAAAGACGGAACAATGAGGGCAGCATTGCCCAAAAGTGTAGGTGTGTAGATTATACCAAGATACACCTTTGTTAAAAATTTGAATAAAATCCCTTATAAAATGAGGCCTATGAGCACACACATATCATCCAAAAGAATATGGCCTTTTAACCTATAGAAGACGGAACACTGGGCACTGAGCACCACCAAAAGTTATATGGTAGGTGTGTAGATTATACCAAGATACATCTCACTACAAAATTTGAAAGAAATCTGTAAGTAATGATGCAATTAGACCGCAAACTAGAGTGCCACAAAAACATCTATCAAAATATGACCTTTGACCCTATAAAAGACGGAACACTGGAGGCAGCATCACCAAAATCTAAAGGCTTGTAGATTCTACCGAGATACATCTTTCTTAAACAATTTGAACAAAATCCCTTGGAAAATGAGGCCTATAGAGCACACACAAACCATCTAAAAGAATATGGCCTTTTAACCTATAGAAGACGGAACACTGAGGGAAGCACCACCAAATGTTATAGGTGTGTAGATAATACCAAGCTACATCTCCATACAAAATTTGAAAAAAATCTGTTAAGTAATGATGCAATTAGACTGCAAACTAGAGTGCCACAAAGACATCTATTAGAATATGACCTTTGACCCTATAAAAGACGGAACACTGGAGGCAGCATCACTAAAATCTATAGGCTTGTAGATTTTACCAAGATACACCTTCTTAAAAATTTGAACGAAATCCCTTGAAAAATGTGGCCTATAGAGCACACACAAACCACCTTTTACCCTATAAAAGACGGAACACTGGGGGCAGCATCACCAAAAGTTATAGGCTTGTAGATTTTACCACGATACACCTTCGTACAAAATTTGAAAGAAATCCGTCAAGGAATGTGGCAGTTAGAGCGCACACAAGAATATGACCCCACCGGCATACTGCCGGGGAATACAATTAGTCCATTGGCTCTTCAAGATGCATACATGACCCCAATTAGACGGGAATCTATTAATCAGTTCTTGAGATAAGGCAATCACAAGCCATTTTTGCATACATGATGAGCCCCATGACCTTTGACCTCATGACCCAAAATCTAATCAGTTCATTGGCTCTGCAAGATACAAACATGTCCTGAGCTTGAAGATAACCTGTCCATCATGGTTCTAATTGATCATGAGATCACGAGCTATTTTACATATATAATGAGCCCTGTGACCTTTGACCTTGTGACCCCAAAATCAAATCAGTTCACTGGCTCTTCAAGATACATACATGACCCAAGCTAGATGGGAATCCATTAATAAGTTCTCGAGATAACGCGATCACGAGCCATTTTTGCATAAATGAGCCCCATGACCTATGACCTCATGAAAGTCCAAAATCTAATCAGTTCATTGGCTCTGCAAGATATATACATGTCCTGAGTTTGATGATGATCCGTCCATCGGTTCTAGTGATAATGTGATCACGAGCTATTTTTGCATACATAATCAGCCCTGTGACCTTTGACCTTGGATCTCGTGACCCTAAAATATAATCAGTTCATTGGCTCTGCAAGATACATACATGATCCAAGTTTGGCGGGAATCCATTGATTGGTTCTTGAGATGACGCGATCACAAGCTATTTTTGCATAAATAATGAGCCATGTGACCTTTGACCTTGGATCTCATGACCCTAAAATATAATCAGTTCATTGGCTCTGCAAGATACATACATGACCCAAGTTTGGCGGGAATCCATTGGTTCTTGAGATAACGCGATCACGAGAACGGGACGTACGGACAGAGGGACTGACAACCTGAAAACATAATTCCTCCGGCTACTTTGTAGCGGAGGCATAAAAATTCCACAAGGCAGACAAAACAAGTCTGACTTCAAAATGATGAAGAAAGTTCACCGTAAAAATGCAAGACACTGATGAATTTCACAATTTCGTAAAACAGGGGAAAAGAATGTGAGAGAATCCGAAATTAATGGCTTTATATTTCCGCACCTGTATTCCAACGATTCCGTGTTCATGTACCATATGGCCCTGTTTCTCAAAACCTGTCATCAATGACAAGTTACAATTACTGTTATAAGCTACTGAAATCATGGCATTTGATTGGCATAAAGAATTTTTTTCCAAGAATCTTTTATCAATAACAGTTTCATGAAAACAAACCCGTTGTAACTAATACTGTTTTCAAACTGGCTTCTATCGGAGTCACATCAATGAAAATATAGATTGAATTTTCCTTATGTAAACAAAGGTGAAACCGCCGTTTTCCCTGCTGTCGCTTTCATACTGCTGGTGAAATTCACTCGCTATGGCGAGCCCTTACCGGAAGTGAAGAATTATTACGTAATTATTAAGCACGCGCCCCAGCTGGCATGCAGCATGTTCAACAAAAAGTCAACAAACACAGCTGGTTACGATAAAGCGCGCATACACTGCGACATTTGACCATTTTAGTCGCTGTTGTCTCCCGAACGCATTCACAGTGGCTGTTTTATCGGCGTCACACCGATAGAATGAGAATTTAATCGCCTATTTCTCTTCTTTTCATCGGCTATTTCATCAGCTTTTTCTCCTCTGTAGCTTTCATAGTGGCCGTTTCATCGGATGCATCCAGTTGCATCCGATGAAAATCAGGCCAGTTTGAAAGGGGTATAATTAGGGGATACGCCTTTTCCAAATTTGTCTAAGTTGAATTCTATAGTACAGTAGGCAGCGCAATGTCAGAAAACGGAGATGAAGTAAAAACAAATTTAAGTAACAAATGATGGGGAATTCTGTTACTTACTACATAATGATTCATCCTCATAATTGTCACAGTTGTAATATCCATCGCAAAGCAAAGTCTGTGTCACGAACATGTTCAATCCCGCACAAGGAAAGAAATCTAAAACAAGGAAGAGAATGATAAATGTTATTAGGAGTATTAATTTACATCTGCTAATAAACGTATCTTAAAGCCACACTGTCCTACTTGTTGCTACTTGCTCCCTCTATATAGAAAACTTCCCCAATCGGTGCCTGTTGGTCCCCCATGATCCTCTTTTTCTTATGTTGAGAGCTGAGTTAATGAGATAGCCATCTGTCAGTGACCTCGCTGTGTGGTCTAATCCCTTCTGGCCCAGTAGTATTGACGGTCTTTAAAGGGGGTGTAGCATGGCAAATACTGGTTAACACCATCTACGCCTTCTTTTGGACAACTGCACGTTTAACGAAAGGACTTGATTATAAAGGTCAGCACTCGCTAGCATTCATGAAACAGACCAAAGTTCTCCTCATGCTTCGGTTTTGCGTATGTTGCATGCACGTGAATACTGCGGTCGCACCGTCCTTAGTCGTTTTATACCCGATTGGCCCTGAGTCAGGCCACAAGAAAGACACAGTCTCGTCATGCTACGCCCCATTTAACACTAATAGCCATAATCTCTGTTCTTTTGAAATGGCAATTGAGATCACCTGATACAATTTCAATTAAAATTGATCTTGCACATAGAATATTGCATATTGCATATACTCTTTCGGGTATATATATATTTTTTTCTTGTTAATGGAAGGGAGCCCTACTTAATGGTACTGTCCTATTTGCAGACCAAAAAATGAAAAGGTTAAATTCCAATTGTATTTCAAAGATAAAAATGATTTAGAACTTCCTTCAAAAGAAATGGCTGCAAAATGTCTCGCGGGAAAATAACAACGATTAGTTGTTGAATCGACATAAGTGATTGCAATCACTTATGTAAATAGTCTGATTTTCAGGCCCTATTATCTAATGGTTGTATGTTTTGTGCTGCCCAAAAATTTAATCAGTTTAATTTTGGCCATAACAAGAACTGGGTTGATGTAGACAAATGCTGCATGTACCTGTTACAGCTCATTTTATGTATTTTATTACCAGAGAAAAAAAAGAAGTCAGTCAGTCACTCAATAGTGTCTGACAGTGTACCGTAGTCTAGAAAGTAAACGGGTTTCCTTGCATAATTTGAATACTATAGGACGTTGCTAATGTTTACATTTCACATACATGACATACAGTGTATTCATGATTCCTGCAATATTCTACAGAATTTGATGTTGGCTGCAAAAGGGACATATTATCTTTAAAGGTAATATAAAGTTTCGGTATTGGGTCATGAATTTGGTTCAAATGAATATATATTGGAAGCATATGCGATTTTACAATATTCAATGATCGTTGTCGCTGTTGAAATCGAGTCTAAAGTGATGAAATTGTAAATAACAAACTTGTTATGTTATTATAGCTCCCTCTCAAGACAGATATAACTTTAGCTTTAAAACAAAGTTCTCGACTACAATCGACCGATTTGCTTTTCCTGTTTACCAGGAGCACCGGTATATTTTTGATTATTCAATTTCTTGGGAGCAGAAGTGTTTAAAGATAAAGTTGAGTTCTGGTCATGCGATTTCATTGTGAAAGAAACGGTGTGGAATCGATCAGAAAGGCTTGATCATGTAGCATATAAGTATGTATATGCATTGCAAAGTTCTAGAATCATCACAATGATAATAAATTTGGCCAAGTCTTGGTAAAGTTACAAACACTGTACACAGGAGGATGTATTTGGGACTGGACTACACTAACACGTGGCATACAAATCCGTCCCGATTTAGAATATGAAGGCATTTGAAGAGCCATGCTTTTCAGGGAACATTTCTTCCACCCTTGCATAATACAATGATAACGCTCACAAATTATTTTTCACTTCTTCCCAGTACTCAACCTTCTCTTTAAGGGGCTAAATTTGATAGTGCTTATAATACATCCACAGGGGCACCCACATATATCAACATTTTAAAGAATTACTGTCCATCCAATTTTCAAAATTCCCCAAAATTTGCATTACCTTTAATAGTTACGTTACAAAAGGCCGTTGACACTAGCTGGAAGTGGGACACCCACTCATTAGATATTCATGTCGGCAAAACTTGAATCGTACATGTACATGTAGTTATTAACCTTCAATAAATACACTCTTCTTGAGCTTGTTGGATCATTTTTGTCAAAGTTGGTGGAAAATTTTCTTCCCACATACTATTTTACATCTAGTGATGTTACTGTCTAACAATAAAGCCAAAATCCTTATTAATACAGGTTGATCAACAATATGTTATCTCCAGTCATCTTATTAGTAACAAAAGCCACAAGGAATTAAACAGTAGAGCCTGATTGATGCAATTAGACTCACTCAGCAAATTGATGGCAGTAACATGAACATCCATCTGGATACCACTGTATTGCCTCCCTCCTATGACAGCAAACCACATCTCATTGGTATCTACATAGACATTATCATGAGCCTCGCTGTTGTATCCATGGATAGTTGTGATGACAGACTGTATGTCAGACGGATCGTTACCTGTCCCTATTTGGACTGTTTCATCACCATAATCGAGATACAAATATTGGAACACAACTTGAAATCCATTTGTAGCGTTTGTTTGTAGTAAGGTTGCGTTATACAATCGTTTTGCATTGGTGTATGGTAAGAAGATGAAATGTGATTCGCCTTCCTCAAGATGTGTTGATGAATAATCTGTAAGAAAGATTTTTATAAGTCAAGAAAGAAAAAAAGAAAATAAAAGGAAGATAAGAAAATAAAAGAAAGTAAGTGACTTTTGCATTTTACACATGATTCTGATTCAATTCGATTCAAATGATTTTATTTCTCATGCAAAACATAATACAATGAAATTGCAATGTTATTTGCAATTTGATTGTATAGTACAAAAATATACAATGAAACAAGACAAATATAATAGTAATGGCACGATAAAAGGGGAGCTAAATAGAAGCAGAGCTTGTTGAAGTATTAGTTCCCCAGAGGGTGTTTTATAATACGTCTTGAAAACAAAGTATACATAGAAAATCAATAAGTCAACAAATATTTAACAATAAATAAATTTGGGGAATAGATAAAAACAAGGAAAAATTGGGCAAAAATAGAAGAAGGCAAAACAGAAAGAAAGATAGAAATGGAAAATAAATGATTGCACAAGCTCTAGAAAGAGGAGGTTAGATCAGCAGAAAGAGGGAGAAAGGGATTCTGATTAGAGAGAGAGTCTGATTAGTACGTCAACTAGAGATTGGTATATAAACTAATGATAATGTGGTCACGAGCTATTTTTGCATACATATTGAGCCCTGTGACCTTTGACCTCGTGACCCCAATATCTGATTAGTTCATTAGCTCTGCAAGATACCGGTACATACATGACCCAAGTTTGGCATACAAATCTGGTACTTGGACATGACTTCATGGGATCTGTTAAGGTGGTTTAGAGGGATTGACTCGACAGCTACATGTCAGCCTGCCACACTTTTTATCAATGAATTTGATGGTACTGTCGTGTTGGGATCGTCAAGGAGGCGAGGAATATAAATAAAGAGACTTGTAATCATTCTTGTTCACAATTTCTGGAGTATTTATTCAATTTAGATACTTAACTACATAACACAATTATACTCTCTAGCATACGAGATACAAAAATCTCTATCTCTAGTCTCTGTAGTCTATCTCAATTCTTGTTCAGCAGTTGAAGACTGAAATCAAAGTCCCTATGATTAGCCAACTTTCCAATCAGGAAAGTTTTGGGGAGAGAAACAATGTTGGGATGGGTGACTTAAACATGCTTATGATTTGTCAATGGTCAGGGTTGCTATGGTATTATGGGGAGTGGCTATGGAGAGTGCAAGTGACTGGGGTTTGGGCATACGAGTCATAGTTCTAAGAATGTGGTTCGATCCTTGAAGCTACATGTATATACTCTGGGGTGGTCATTAATGGTCAATTGTTTATAATAAAAAGTAATGGGATAATGGGGTTCTGTTTTATCATGGAGCAGGTGGGAGAAAGGCGAATGAAAGGTGAATGACTGAAGGATGGGGGGAGTGATACAAGTACTACATAACAGTACTTTGAGGGTCAAAATCGTACAAGTGAAATGGGTGACTATTCAGGACCAGACTTTGGCTTCTACAAAATTGTGAAAAGTCAATGGAACAAGATGGGATACCCTAATAGGCTGAGAGCACACAAACCTTAACCCCAGTGACTATTAAGATCGAAGAAAAGTCCACAAGGCAGAAAAAACAAGTCTGTCTTCAAAAAAATGATGAAGAAATTTCACCATAAAAATGCAAGACACTGATGAATTTCACAATTTCATAATACAGGGGAAATGAATGTGAGAGATTCTGAAAATATATGGCTTTAGATTTCCGCACTCGTTTTCCAGCAATTCTATGTTTGTGAACCTGGGCCCTGTTTCATAAAACCTGTTACCAAAAACGAGTTAAAAAAACTATTATAGGCTACTAAAATCATTGCATTTGATTGGCTAAGAGCAAATTTGTCATAGAATCTTAGAATTGGTTATTAATAACAACTTAACAAGTTTTATGAAACAAACCCCTGGTGTAACTAATTTGGGGATATGCCAATTGGGATTTCTGCAAATTTGTCTAAGTTGTATTATATGTCTTGGTAGGCAGCACAACATAATGTGTTAGAACACAGATTTATTCTAAAAGAATTTCAGTATCAAAACTAAGAATGTATTCTACTTACTACATAATGATTCATCCTCATAATTGTCACAGTCGTAATATCCATCGCAAACCAACATCACTGACACGTTCCTGTTCGATCCCGAGCAAGAAAAGAAACCTAAAGCCATAAAGAGAATGATGACTATTACCATTTCAATCATAAGTACACTTATTTCTAATAGTATGTTTTGGGGGTTTGTATACCCTTTCTTTTTTTTCATACAAACAAAATGTTTTACACAAATTACGAAATTCTATTAAAATCGACTGTTGATAAATAGGCCTACTCTCACGTGCTCAGAACTGAAACTGACGTTCTGTTAATTAATATATCCATGTATCACATGACGAAAACTCGTCATTTAAAATTGAAACCCCCATTTGACTTTCACCACTACTACTTGTACTAGAGCAGAGATTGTGATAAATACTAGCGTTGTAATCCACCCCCACCGAGACCTTGATGAGGTGATAGAGAGAGAGATAAGCATGATAGGGGGAAAGCATGGATGGGGAAAGGAAGGGAGTAGGGAGAAAGAGACACATGCAGGGGTTCGCTGCCAGAGTTAAAATTGTTGTTATATCGCCAATTATGGGTCATTTTGCTTCATTTGAACTTTCATTTTGGTCTTCATCTAACTTATTAGTGATTTTTTGACATGAAAATATCTTAAAACAAGTAAAATACTTATTTCCTACTTCTCATTTCCTTTCAGGCAGAGCCCCAGTAAGAGTTTGTTTACACTAGTATTACGTAAGATGATGAAGAGTCCAGCTGCAATCCAATATCATAATCTCTCACGCAGAGCCTCAAGGCTCTGTCCAAGTTTTTAACGAGAGAAACGAAATTGGGGTAGTCCAACCCCACCAGATTCCCATTGGTGCCTGTGTAATAGTAGTAGCTCTCTCAAAGTTTTAACGAGAGACTGCTGTGCTATAGTGGTGGGGTATGGTTTTAACGAGAGCTTTTCGTAATGAAATGTCAATCTAAGTCTATGAGTACATTCAGTGTAATCCTTGTGCCTATACCCTAGACCTACACAACTAATTACAGGATAATGAACCAAAAATCACAAGAACATTATATGCTTTTTAAAAAAGCAAGCCTTTTAGAAAATCTTTAAATTATTTCTTTTTTACTACAATGTAGGATATTCAATTGTTCACACAGTTAATTTGTATGTGTAGGTGGAATACATAGTAGACAGTGACAGTGGCGGATCCAGGGGGCCCGGCCTGCCCCCCCCCCCCTCCCCTGAGAAAAAAAAAGAAGGAAAAAAAGGGGGGAAGGAAAAAAAAAAGGAAAAAAAAAGAAGGAAAAAAAAAAGAAGGAAAAAATAAGAAGGAAAAAAAAAGAAGGAAAAAAAAAGAAGGAAAAAAAAAAAGGAAGAAAAAAAGAGAGAGAGAGAGAAGGAAAATTAAAGGAAAGAGGAGAGAAAGGGAAAGAAAGAAGAGAAAGAAGAAAAGAAAAGGGGGAAGAAGGAGATCGGGGGGGGGCAAAAGGGCCTCGCCTCCCAGGCTGTTGCCTCCTCCCCCCCCCCCCCCCCCCCCCCATCAAAAAAATAAGAGAGAAGGAAGGAAATGAAAAGAAAAAAGGAAAAGAGGAGATAAAGGGAAGGAAAATTGAGGAAGAAGAAAAGAAAAGAAGGGGGGAACAGTTGCAATTTTCCCGCCAACAAGTTGTGGATCGGGGTGGGGGGGTGGGGCAAAAGGCCCTTGCCCCCGCCCCGCTCAAAAGGAAAAAAAGAGAGCTAAAAGGGACCGAAAAAGAGGAAGAAGAAAAAAAGGGTAAAAGAAGGGGAAATAGATCACTTGCGGTTAATCCCGCCAACGTGTGGAGAAGGGTGGGGGCCAAAAGGACCTTGCCTCCCCCACCCCTCCCCCCCCCCCCCCCAAGCAAACCTAAATGAGAGAGAAGGAAGGGAAGGGAAAGAGGAGAGAAAGGGACAGAAAAAAGAGAAAGAAGAAAGGTAGGGGAGATCAGTTGCGATTTTCCGCCAACAAAGTGTAGATAAGGGAGGGGGGGGGGGGAGCGGGGCACTAGCGTACTGATCGGGGAGGTTCCCGGGGAAATAAAAAATTTAACGTAGTTTTTTCCTAATTCCAAAGCAGTGGTTTACACATAATGCTGAAATGACATAATTTCAGAGATTTTTCCTAATTTTTTAGTAAATTATACTTTTATGCGTTTGTTGTAAGATGTAAAAACCCCTAAGATTCCGGGGTTTCCGCACCCTCGACCCCACCAGGGCCCCTGAATGCTTATCTGACCGTAATTTATTGCCTTAAACCCCTGAGTTTCCGGGGGCGGACAAGATATCAAAATATGTTCATCTGACCGCAGGCGCGTAGCCAGGGGTTTTTATATAGGCATTTGATTACGGCCAGGTGTACATATTTTTATACCTTACTTGTGACACTGGCAGGACACTGATTGATGTGAGGTCCAGCGGGCGGAGCCCCCAGAAGCTCAGGGGTTTTAGGCATTACATTACCGTCAGATTAGCATCCAGGTGTCCGCCTAAGGGCCCTAGGCGGGGTCCAGGGGGCAGAGCCCCCGGAAGCTCAAGGGTTTAAGGCAGTTAATTACGGTCAGATGAGTATCAAGGGGCCTGCCTTGGGGCCCTTGGTTGGGTCCCGTGGGCAGAGCCCCCGGAAGCTCAGGGATTTTAGGCGTTTAATAACGGTCAGATGAGCATTTTTTTAAACCTTTTTTTGTTGTGACACTGGCAATTAACTATTCTTTCTTACTTGCTCTCTTTATTTCTATTTCTCTTTAATATTCTTTTTCAAAAAGTGGGGGGAGGGGGGGCATCTCAAGAAGCATATTTCTTGCCTAGCTGTATATATCTAGGAATTTGTCATCTTACAACAAACGCATAAAAAGTATAATTTACTAAAAAATTAGGAAAAATCTCTGAAATTATGTCATTTCAGCATTATGTGTAAACCACCTCTTTGGAATTAGGAAAAAACCACGTTAAATGTTTTATTTCCCCGAGAACCTCCCCGATCATTACGCCAGTGCCCCGCTCCCCCCCCCCCCCCCCCCCTTATCTACACTTTGTTGGCGGAAAAATCGCAACTGATCTCCCCTACTTTCTTCTTTCTCTTTTTTCTGTCCCTTTCTCTCCTCTTTCCCTTCCCTTCCTTCTCCTCCTCAGTAGTCAGACCATTGGTTGTGATATCTGATGTTGGTAGAGCAGTAGATGTCATATCTGAGGTGAATCCTTCTGTTGCTCCTGATTCAGTTATCGCCTCCTCAGTAGTTAGACCATTGGTGGTGATATCTGATGTTGGTAGAGCAGTAGATGTCATATCTGAGGTGAATCCCTCAGTTGCTCCTGATTCAGTTGTCTCCTCCTCAGTAGTTAGACCATTGGTTGTGATGTTTGATATTGGTAGAGCAGTAGATGTCATATCTGAGGTGAATCCTTCTGTTGCTCCTGATTCAGTTGTCTCCTCCTCAGTAGTCAGACCATTGGTTGTGATATCTGATGTTGGTAGAGCAGTAGATGTCATATCTGAGGTGAATCCTTCTGTTGCTCCTGATTCAGTTATCTCCTCCTCAGTAGTTAGACCATTGGTGGTGATATCTGATGTTGGTAGAGCAGTAGATGTCATATCTGAGGTGAATCCCTCAGTTGCTCCTGATTCAGTTGTCTCCTCCTCAGTAGTCAGACCATTGGTGGTGATATCTGATGTTGGTAGAGCAGTAGATGTCATATCTGAGGTGAATCCCTCAGTTGTTCCTGATTCAGTTGTCTCCTCCTCAGTAGTCAGACCATTGGTGGTGATATCTGATGTTAAGGAAGCAGTTGATGTAACATCTGAGGTAATTTCCTCAGTTGTTTGTCAACACTATAAGAGTATGTAGAAAATTATTTAAAAACATTTGTCTAAAGATATATGAAACTAGATGGAACTTTGACTGCGCGCAGTAAAAAATGATGCCTCCGCCATAGAGCAATTTTACAAACCAAAACAGAAACAATTTTTAAATTCAAGTTTGATTGTAATCCATCTGTGGGTTTTAATGATAATGCACGCACAAGCTATTTTTGGCATACATAATGAGCCATGTGACCTTTGACCTTCGACCTGGTGACCCCAAAATCTAATCAGTTCATTGGCTCTGCAAGATACATACATGACTTGAGTTTGATAGTAATCTGTCTATTTGATCTCATGATAATGCGATCACAAGCTATTTTTGGATACATAAAGACCCCTGTGACCTTTGACCTGGTGACCCCAAAATCGAATCATTTCATTGGCTCTGCGAGATACATACATGACCTGAGTTTGGCAGGAATCCATCAATCGGTTCTTGAGATAATGCGATCAAAGCTATTTTGCATACATAATGAGCCCTGTGACCTTTGACCTTCGACCTTGTGACCCCAAAATCTAATCAGTTCATTGGCTCTGCAAGATACACCCATGACTTAAGTTTGGCAGGAATCCATCAATCAGTTCTTGAGATAACGCGATCACGAGCCATTTTCGCATACATAATGAGCCCTGTGACCTTTGACCTTGGATCTCGTGACTCCAAAATCTAATCAGTTTATTGGCTCTGTGAGATACATACATGACTCAAGTTTGGCAGGAATCCATAAATCGGTTCTTGAGATAACGCGATCACGAGCCATTTTCGCATACATAATGAGCCCTGTGACCTTTGACCTTGGATCTCGTGACCCCAAAATCTAATCAGTTCATTGGCTCTGTGAGATACATACATGACCCAAGTTTGGCGGGAATCAACCAATCGGTTCTTGAGATAACGCGATCACGACAACGGGACGTACGGACGGACGGACAACCCGAAAACATAATGCCTCCGGCTACTTTGTAGCGGTGGCATAAATAATTGGGTGCAGTGTTTAAGGACGTGTTTACCAATGGAGTAGTTATCATGGTAATACCTGAAATTGGGTCATTGGTTGGACTAACCGTAGCAGTACCTAGGAAAACAAAAGAATATTGCATTATTTGCTTAACATAGGCATGTGTTTCTTTTCACTTGTGCCTGTTAATCAGTACGAATAAAGAAATATACAATCACACATATATGCACACACATACTCTTCTCAACACTTTAATTAAGAGTATGTAGAAAATTATTTTTAAATATTTGTTTAAAGTTTAAGATATGAAATAATGAAGGATAGTTTGGTGATGAAATCGACCACGTTTCTCCAACAGTCAGGTTTACTACTGAAACTTTAGTAGTGTAAAGAAATAAAGTAAGTACAATAATATGATGATAAATTTTGTCTGTTTAAATGAAAGAAGAACATGCGGATCATCAAATTGGTTCAAGTCATAGATTTAAATTCTTGAAAAAAATCTATTTCATTTACTTTTATTTACTGCAATTGCACTTTGCCATAATGTCCAACATTATTTTTGCTCATATGTTTGTTTGTATTGTATTTTTTCTGGTGTATGGTAATTTTGACGTCAAATTCATTTGGGTATTACCATACAAACAGACATACTGAAAAACAGCCTATGGGGCTGAAATCGACCATGTTTCTCCAACAGTCAGGTTTACTACTGAATATTTGTAAAAGCTTCCGGGCTTCGCGCGGGAGGGGGAAGCTGAAATCAGAAGAGGATTATTTTCGAGAATGGTACAACGAATCGTCTTGTTTCTCTAATAATTAAATGAAATGTCAAAGCTTTGGCGCTTCGCGTGGGAGGGGGGGGGGGAACTGAATTCAGACGAGGATTGAGAGTCGAGAACTGTACAACGAATCGTCTTCTTTCTCTAATGATTTAATGAAATGTAAAAGCTTCCGCGCCAAGGGGAAAACTGAACTCAGACAAGGATTAAGAGTCGAGAACGGTACAACAAATCGTCCTCTTTCTCTTATGATTTAATGAAACGTAAAAGCTTCTGCGCTTTGCGCGGGAGGGGGGGGGGGACTGAATTCAGACAAGGATTAAGAGTCGAGAACTTTACAACAAATTGTCTTCTTTCTCTAATGATTTAATGAAACCTAAAAGCTTCCGCGCTTTGCACGGGAGAAAAACTGTATTTAGACAAGGATTATTTTCGAGAACGGTACAACGAAACGTCTTCTTTCTCTAATAAATTAATGAAACGTCAAAGCTTTGGCGCTTTGCGGAGGAGGGAAGGAAATCGACCCTTTCTGCACCCCCCCCCCCCCCATTACGTCAATGCTGGTCACCATTTCGTACCAATATGTGGCTCGCATAATTTCAAATTTGGGCCCCCCCCCCCCCCCCCAAGAAATCCTTGATCCGTGCCTGGACAGTGATAGATAAACATTAAAATTTCCCCCATAATCTAGGCCTATCTACAGTGATAAACGTTTATTTAATGTTACTTACCCCCAACTGCAATGTGGATGAGGGATGTCATCCAAAGAATGAGGAGAAGCTGGACAACTGAGTGCGTTTTCCCGAAACACTTCTTCATTTTCATTCCGTTCTTGCCACTGGGATTAAAATTAAAAAAACTGATCATGTTAACAATAAAAAGATTTGTAATATCATAATGATAATGATATTAATAATAATAATTATAGTGATAACAATAATGATAATAATATTTGGATAATGATAATTGGACAGAGGATACAAGGCGCTGTTCCCTAATAAATCAATAAATTAAAAAGCATACTGGTACACTGTAGAGGTTTGTTTTCAGATGTTTTATGAAGAAGTCAAGTATTATTTCTTAGAAATGCAGGGAGTTCATTCCATAGGCGTGGGGCAATGGATGGAAAAGATTCGAATCCAGGTCGTATCATAAAGGTCAAGATCTGCTTTTTTTTTTAATTCTCCGTTTACTAGAATATATAGGATTAGAAAATCAGCAAATATTTATTTCATATGGAAGTATCTTAAACTTAAAGGGGAAGTCCAGCCTGATGTAACCAGAAATAAAAAAAGATTAAGCAGATTGACGTGTTAACATAGTGAAAGCAGAGATATGTAACATGTTCTGGTGAAAGATTGAGTGAATTCCAATTAAAGTCTTTTTTATAGTTTTTTTTTATAATCCGATCGAACAAACACTAATTAGGAACTCTGTGACGCATCTTGTAAGGTCCCCTCCCATTTGCCAGATGTACCGAAAACTTCATACAAATTCACTTATTTCTAAAAAAGGGTATCAATCATACATGCACCCAAGATATAATCATTGCACATAATGTGTTTAAAAAAAAGCTGTATGAAACAAGGGAATACAGACAATGGACATTTTATAAAAAATTCAGTACGTAGCAAATGGGAGAGGACCTCAAAATGGTATTAGTCAAAGAGTTGCCAATCAGTGACTTTTTTGTTTTAATCAGATTTTTCTCAAATCTTTGCTGATTTTTTTCTCATTTTCCAACCAAATCAGGGTGGATTTCCCCCTTTTTTCTGTGAACAAAAAACAAATTCAGGTTTTTAACCTGTCTTTTCACACTCAACACTTCAACCCCGCCACCCCTGGATATTTATTTATCAAACGATAGTGCGACAATGGCACTTCAAAGCCATTCATACCTTTCATTTAGTTCTAGCCTGAAATACATTCCTTAATACTTAAGAAGTGGCGCGAAGAGCCAAAACATATGATGGGTTGGGCAGGAAGAATTAATTTTTGTTCTTAAGCGCCAGAAACACAGTGCATACGGCTCAGTTATTATTATGTTGGATTGGGGCAGGGAGGGGACAGCTTTGTATTTATTTTTGTATTCATTGAATTTATTTCTCAAAACTCCAAAAGCATTTTCCATAGTCATAGTTTATACAAATTGAAACATACCGTAATCATAACAAAGCTTTTTTATCATTTTATAAACGAAATTACACAACATAATTTATTAATGTATAGGACTAGAATATATCACAATTCCAAAATTATATCACAATAGGACAATATTACCGCACTACACAGTCATGTCATTCCCAAAACAAGCATTGCTTTTTTTTTCAGATATTATTATACAGAATCAAAAATACAAGTTTTTCTTTTATTAAAACACACAATCAATCTGAAAACCCTCTCCCTTCTTTTCCTTCTCTCTATTAAACTCCTTGGGCTTATCCCTGTAATTTCAGCCATTGATTTGACATCTTTGACCTTTGATCTACCTACAAAAAGCATCAAGTTTGTAGTTCATATCTCAAGTGGTTCATGATAAATCACAATGAAGAGAAAGCAGGACGGACGAACACGAACAACCGAAACATAATGCCTCTGGCACCACCTTTGGTGGGCGGAGGCATGAAACGTTATGAAATTTGGAAAGTTGTAATCACTATATGTATGGGAACTTCAAATTGGCTGAATCGGCAATGTCACTGGGATGCAGTGCCTGACAACTTTTCTATTTGTTCTGATTCTGACAAACACAAAGACTAAATTGTAAACTTCTTTGAAAATGTCAGACTAGGGAGTGTCTCTTCTTTTTAGAGGACCTTTTAGAATTTCAAATATGCACTATCTTCAATTAAGTAGGACCTCAAGGGAAATATGCAATTGAAAGAAAAATAGAAATTAATGAAACCAAATATTTATTGTATTTTAACCAATACCATGTATCTCATTTCAAAAGGTTTCACACACAGTAATTAAAGGAATATTCTTAAAGACATAAGTTAAGTAAATAACATGTCAGCAAGAGAGATAATTATACATCGCCTACTCCTTGAGCCCAAGAGACAAGACTGGGGGAATCCCCCCACACTTCGGGGTCAGAGGGACCGCATTCGTGTTCCCCAAATCTCTGGTTAAGGGGGTACTTTTCAAGCGACAAAGTCTATCCGTAATACACAAAAATCTGATCCATATTGACTTTACACACCAGAGATAGGGGGGTGCTTTCAAAGGGAGTGAACATGCAAATGCGTCACCTAAATAACACTGAGTGGGGGGGGGGGGTGGGTTGAATCTATGATTCACTATTCTTGAGTGTTCTCACAAGCTCCCTGAAAAGTCCCATTTTTTCTCTCTTGAGCTCAAGAAGTTCCCTCTCCACGAGCAGCCCCTCACTCTCTCTCTATCTAAAATTTCAACCAGACAGGCGCTCGTGGAAGGTGCACTGATACTGCTACGATTGGTAATATAGTAGTACTACTAGTACTAGTAGCAGTACTACCAGTACTTCTTGTACTTGTATTACTAGTAGTGTAGACGCCAGTTGTAGTTGCAGCCATGCCCTGGAACATGGATTCAGTCACTTCATCTTCATTACTGGAGCTCTGTTTTAGAAGTAGATTTGAGAACAAAAGAAGAACAAAAGAAATCTTACCTAAATGTCAATGAATTACATATAATTACATATAAGTTTGGTGCTAATTAGGGGGAAAAACAACAACAACGTTAATTTGGGGAAACAAAAGAGTTCAGTGACCATAATAGAATGCTAAAGAATGTGTATACAAAATTTGAAATGAATCGGAATAGAAAAAGGGCCCTAGGAAGCAATAGCAAGCCGTACATGCAAAACAATTGGGATTTGGGGGGGGGGGGTCAAGAAGAAGAAGAACTAATCAAAATGCAAATTAGTACAAGGAATTGATCGCTTGTAGGCGACAATGCAACAATGGCGTTTTGGTAATGTCTCTGTGATATATGAATCACATATTTATATGTCATTTATATCATATATACAATTTTAATGAAAAAATAAATTTCCACATTTTAGACTGAGCTTGATTTTTAGATTTTACAATAGGACCTGCAGCAACATGCTTTCCATAAGGTGATTAGGTTTCATATTCTAGGATGGATTAATTGTGGGAGCAGAATTACCA
>JAVYIG010018088.1:0-22624 GCA_035222895.1 Strongylocentrotus droebachiensis
GTGGTGTAACGCATGTTGGGTGCTTCTGTAGGATGCTTGCCACTATCTTCTGTAGTCGGTAAATCTCCATCCTCAGAATCCTCTGTCTTATTGTGGGGTGTGGCCGTGGTGTAACCCTGTCCTCCGGGGGAGCAGTACTCATCAATCTGGGCTAAGATGTCCTGGATGCTGGAGATTACATCTGAATCAGACTCGTTGGTTGAAGGGTGGTGAACATGGTGGTGTCCACGGTGCTGTGGTCGGAAAGTTTGAAATATAAACATTGATTTCTTTGTCACTTTTCACAAACAATGAAAACTGGTTCGTTACACGAGAAAGATCAATAAACAGAACATTAAATGTATTTGCATCACTTTCAGGAATTGTAGAATATGTTTACGCCATCAAATAATGTTGTCAACAAGTCGGTCAAATGAATTTCACCAAAACACTTTCCTCTCTATTTGCAGCTTATAATATATTTATTTCTTATGAAATTCATCTTCTGTAATATATTCATAGTTTATTGGATTCATTCAACATGGCATTTAAGATATAATTTGATCACCTTGGAAGTGCTTCACCGTAAACTAATTTCCAGTAATCCGGCATAAAGCGGGTGACATTAGCATCAGAGATTAGGTGGTTCACCATCACAGTGTCACCTATGGAAAAAAGGGAATTACAACATCCAATGTATTAAACTTAATGACAAATTAACCTCACTTCACACATTTTAATTTTGGTAATATGACCCAAGTTCTGAATCTTATCAAAATATCAATTATGAACCTAGTGCTCCATTTAAACTCCTTCTATATTTTGTTCTATATAAAGCGCATAATAGAGACATTGCGTAGGCGCTATCCAAAAACGTTTGAGTATTATTATTATTGTTATTATTACTATACTAAATATCACTGTAGAATAAATGCCCAGAGAAAATCTTCCTGTCGATATTATTGCTCTCATGGAGTTTTTTGTTATATCCTTCTTAAACAACACAGCCTTAATTTTGTCTGTATTAAAGTGTTATCCACTTTTTATCTAAAGTAAATTTCTACGATCATTAATGTGTAAGTATACTCACAAGTAGGGCTTAGTTTGCCACCTCTTTTAGCCGCATCTTCAAGGAATCTAGCGACATGCTCCTCACCCTCATATCGCTTAGAAGAACTGTAATTGATCTTACAGTATAACCTGATAAAACAAGTGTAAAAAATAATACATTTTAAAAAGCTCGATTTTGCCCTATTGCTGGAAATAAAAATCGATTCGTTGCATATACGGTATGGGACAAATGGGAGTTCCTTGCTCATATTTTGTTTAGCAAGCCTATATTTTTTCTTTGTACGCTTTACCAAAAACGCCATCAAGAAAGGTATTTTTTACATTGATCAGCATTTGACAGTCACTACATTATCTATAAGTATAACATAAAATATTTATAAATGTATATTATACATTGTATATCTATTTAATATGATATATAATGCTTTGTATATTATTAATTGAATATAGCTGTCTAAGACAAAAGGATATGAAGTATAGACAGATCTGATCTGATCTGAACACCGTTACGTTGTTGCCTACTTAGAGATTTTGGAGAGACTGAAAAATACTGTATGTTTGCCATAACGGCTGCTTATTAAGAAGAAATTGTGCTAAAACAGTTTCGTTTCATGAAGTTTGACGCGACTCCTGGTAAATTGCCTTCTTAGACAAAGAAAAAATTAGTTTGAAGCGAATAAACGGAAGCTTTTATCTAGAAGTTTGATATCAAATGTAATTCGGGAAATGCTTGAAATCGATATCACAACATCCACACAAACAGTTAACAACAGAATTATTCATACCCCTTGTAAGTTTGATGTTTTTTGTATGTTTTACGTAACTCAAGAATGAAAGTTAGGCCAAATGAATGAGGGCCTTTGTTGAATACTTTTATATGTAATCATTAATATGTCACATTTACAAGAAACATAATTTGGGACAAATCTATTTTTTAAATACTTAAAAAATTACAAAATTTGGAAAGGGTACGAATAATTCATTTGTTAAATATAAATTGTTATCTATCTACACTGCTCATGTTAGTTCACTAAACGTAACATATTATGAGGCATAACATATCCATAAGAAGTCAATTCGACTGCTATTCAAGAAACCTCTTGCATAATCATTAATGTATAACTGATTGGAAAAAAAAACTCTGGTTTTGCTTACCAATTGGCAATAATTGTTTGCCCCAGTGTTCCGTCTCCAAATAAAAGTCTAGCAGCTGTAAAGACAACACATGTTACATTTGATCACAAATTATCTTTGAGAATTTATTAAATAATTTACTTTCAATCTTTGGCAAATAAATTTAGATGGCAGTAATTTTAAGAATTCACCATGGAATAACATCAAATTGTTAATTCCAAAATTGATATGCTTACTTCCTTACAAAAGTTTTTTTTTTCATAAGCTTCACAAGATAATATAATTTTCACACAGAGACTTTCAATTTTAGCATGCTTAAGCCTCGGTCACAAATGCCATTACGAACTGCTACAGACGCCGCACGAACGATTTTCAGCCAATGGAAATTCGGGAAGACAATGGAAAAACAGGGAGATTCGTACGAAATTATCGTTCGTACGAACCTTTGTGACCGTAGCATTACCTTGTTGTATTTCGCATACATCTGCTCTTGAATAGTTGTCTGAGGATTCCATGTCAAACGTAGCTGGAGTTTTCAGATGTTTACTAGCGTATGCCTCAGGGAGAGAGATACCCAAGCTATAAACAAAATAAAAAAATAAAAAATTATTGTTAAAAATGAAAAAGGATAATCATTAATGATTAAAGAGAGAAGGAAATGCTTTGCTCACAAATAATATAAAAATATGTAAAGGTCCGTTCTTGATTTGTCCGTTTCAAAACTCAATTTATACCAAATAATTTATTTTTTATTTTACAAACTTCATTACTTGAAAACTACAACTTGTGTGAATTAACTTTTAAGACAACATAGTTTAGATATCTTACCTGTAGGGTGTTTCGAATAAAAATGTGAAGTAATATCTGCTACGACGAGTGCTGACTCTTTCTGAAAAGGATAAAATATAGAATAACATAAGAAAATTATAAATATACTTTAAAACTATGTGATTTTCTCTCCCTTTCTCCCCCCTTTTTCTCTGTCTTTACTCGATATTCAATTTTTTTTTAAATTCATATCATTAACCAAAATTATAATCTTCGACTTTTAAGATTTAATCAAATGTAATAAAGTGGACAGGTGATTTGAACATATTGTATCGAGCTTCAATCTTTGAAATAAAATAGACAATTTTTGTTCACAAACCTACTGTTCGGGATATCGTGAAAACCTCGATGACCACAGAGATGTTCCTATTTCTACTTTCACAACATATAAAACGAATCACCTCCATTGATTCACATTGTGTTTGTGCCTACTACTCAGAAAGTATATCTCTTGATAGCTACGGCTGATAATAAAATTGTAAAGACGATCATAGCGGAACCTTACCATTTCATCAAACATGTACTTAATCTCCATGGTAACATATACAACGAATCACCTCCATTGATTCACATTGTGTTTGTGCCTACTACTCAGAAAGTATATCTCTTGATAGCTACGGCTGAAAATGAAATTGTAAAGACGATCATAGCGGAACCTTACCATTTCATCAAACATGTACTTAATCTCCATGGTAACGCCGCCTGTATCCCGGTCAACCAAAGAATTACGGAGCTAGTTACAGGGAGGGAATGGGGAAGAAAAGAATACAAAAATTACTCAACATTTTATCAAAAAGGCAAGAAAGATCTGCCATTTAGTAACACTGTCTTTCATGACTTGAGCCAAATGAACATCCGTGGTTCAAGATATTCATTCAGAATGTAAAGTGATTTGACGAAACTGAGTATGAATTTTAAGAGTAGCAAAGCAAGTTAACCAAGAAAATAAAAACCGAAGAAACATTTGTCAATTAGAGCAAATTTATCGAGAAAAGAAAAAAAAAACATTTATCAAGCCAAATTTCACACTGCATGCGTTATGATTATGGAAGAAGACATTTAAGATTGTATTACTAGAACTAATTACAAATTGTTTATGTTATATTGCATAAGTTATTTGATATTAATTCTATATAAGCAATTATAAAATAATTTGATTGAATTATGGAAATAAAATTATTTGAATTGTCTAAATTGAACAAAATATTACACTAGATAATGTTCATTTTACTCTTTATTTTCAATTTTTACAATCGAAGGAATATTTGTACTCCTCAGTCCTCACAGTAGGGGATCCAAGATTCTTTGGACGTTTTGACACATTTTTAACAGCTTTTACAGAAGGGGGCGGTGGCCAAGTTCCCCCATGCCTCCCAGCGGATCAACCAACACCCCCGAAATGCTAATAAGTGCAAGCCTAATACGGGCGACGGTAGATTCATGAGGATGGGCTAATGCAATAGCGGACCGTGGTGGGTGTGGGGGGGGGGGGGGGGGTGAGGGTGAAGGGAGGGGGTTAAAGATGAGGGAATTCGTCTAGATCCTCTCCTGGATGGGCTTTGAGCTTGTTAAAATTGACCTTGATTGACGTCGGCATATTCCATATAATATTCATTGGAAAGTTTTACCATCTTCAGAAATATTTTGTAAAATGGAAATTTTGGTTTCTTTCTTTGAAATGATCTCAACTTATTTGTCGCCCATTGTGATCCGACATGGTCCATTCAAAATGTTCAAGCAACGCCCTTGACTTAATCTTCAAGTAATTGACCACCTATGATAAATCAAGGTGGAATGCAAAGTACCTAATTTGTCCTATTAAAACGTTAATGGTAAACCTCATGCGTCACATTCGTGTTCAAATTTTGAGGCCGAGTTTGTTTCCGAATATAACAATAATTCAAACGTAGGATTCAAGAAAATTGTAATCGTTCTTAAAATACAGACAAAAATAAACGAGCAACACTGCATTTACAACTGTTCCAAGTGTCAATGAAACACACGTAAACCACGAATAGAGACAATTCCGGACCATACTAAGGAATTATTTGTTATACTGCACATACTAAGCGCATTATACTACAATACATGTACATGCAGTGGCGTACGCAGAATTTTTTCAACGGAGGGGTTTTAAAATCGGGCCCAAAATTTGCTCCCGAAAATTTGAAAAACGCGCCGGTCGGGTAAGGGGGGGGGGGGGGGGGGGGGGGGGGGGTAAGCGGACATTTTTTTTTTTTTTTGGAGTCCAAAAAAAAATCGCACCGACTCAGTCAGATGCTGAATAAGCGGGGGAGGGGGGGGGGGGGTAAGGGGACACTTTTCTCTTTTTTTTGGGGGGGGGTCTCGAAATTTGACAATTTTACATTATGTTCCGTTGGAAAAAAAAAAAAAAAAAGGAAGGTGGGGGGTTCACAAAAAACATTAAAAAAACTCAAGGGGGGGGGGGTTAACCCCCCCCCCCCCTGCGTACGCGCTTGATTGGGATGATGTACTTTCTGACCCTGATCCAATCAGTGTTTTTGAAAAATGGAGCTCTAAGTTCAATTTAGTTTTAAATAAACATGCTCCATTAAGAAGAAAAAGAATTCGTCATAAAGATTCACCATGGAAGAATAATGAAATTTTAACTAAAATGCGAGAAAGAGATCGAATGAAAAGAAAAGCTAAAGGATCAGGGTCATCGAATGACTGGGTGATGTATAAACAACTAAGAAATGCTGTCACATCAATGATTAGGGAATCTATAAAGAGATATGTTTCGGAAAGCATTTCGAATAATGAAGGTAAATTAAATGCAATGTGGAAATCATTAAGACGTATCATACCTAAAAATTTCAATGGTAGCGGTTTTCAAAAGGTAATTATTGACAATAAAGAAATAACAGGATCAAAATATATTGCATCATGTTTGAATGATCATTTTGTAGATTTACCATCTAAACGGAAGGTAACCAAAATATTTGGTGGTAATATGGATCAGTATATGACTCAAGTAAACTCACTATTTAAGTTTAAAGAGATAACAGATAACGAGGTTTTGAAATGTATTCATGATATTGCAAGGAATAAGGCCACTGGCCTCGATCAAATACCAGCCAGTTTCGTAAAAGATTCTATTGAATACATTGTTAAACCGCTAACTCATATCATCAATGCGTCATTAAGGAAGGGGAAAATTCCTGGTGCCTGGAAAAGGGCCCGGGTGACGCCTATTCACAAAGGTGGTGATAGAGCTAATCCCTGCAACTATAGGCCAATATCGGTCTTACCTGTATTATCTAAAGTGCTGGAAAAGCTTGAGTTTAATCAAGTGTATGATTACCTTTCAAAGAATGAACTATTATGTCATAACCAACACGGCTTCTGCCCGAAACATTCGACTTTGACTGCACTCTTATCCCTCACAGAAGATGTTTGTAAAAAAATTAGACAATGGGTATGTAGTAGGTATTGTAACGCTTGACTTAGAAAAAGCGTTCGATTTTGTATCGTTTGAGATTTTGCTTAAAAAGCTTGGATATTATGGTTTTGATCAAAATTCAATATGTTGGTTCCAGGATTATTTCCATGATAGGGAACAATGCACTTTGGTAGTCGGTAGCATGTAACAGAGCAGAAAAGTAACAAGCGGAGTGCCCCAAGAAAGTATCCTTGGGCCATTGATGTTTATTATCACTCTGAATGATTTATATAAATCAATCAACAAATGTTCCCTTTCTCTGTATGCGGATGATACTTGCATGTGTTTTGCATCAAAAGACCCAAAGATATTAGAGAAAGTAATCATTTATACTGTCAAATACCTCATTTTGAAAAGTCGCGATGTTTCGCACATCCGTTTACACTTGTGCGGAAACATCACCGACTGAAAAGCTCAGTGATGTTTTGGCGTGTTTCAGTTGGTAATGCGCATGCGCGGCACTCCGATGCAAACACTTTCCTCTTTCTATCTTTCCTTTTTATTCTTTGTTTTTCCTTCTATCACCTTCTCTTATGTTATTCTTTATCACCTCCTTCTATCACTTTCTCTTTCTGTCTTTCCTTATTTTATTCTTTGTTTCTTCCTTCTATCACCTTCTCTAATTTATGTTATTCTTTGTTTTTTATCATTCTATCACTCCCTCTTTCTGTGTTTCCTTATGTTATTCTTTGTTTTTTATCATTCTATCACTCCCTCTTTCTGTGTTTCCTTATGTTATTCTTTGTTTCTTCCTTCTATCACCTTCTCTTATGTTATTCTTTGTTTTTTATCATTCTATCACTCCCTCTTTCTGTGTTTCCTTATGTTATTCTTTGTTTATTCCTTCTATCACCTTCTCTTATGTTATTCTTTGTTTTTTATCATTCTATCACTCCCTCTTTCTATGTTTCCTTATGTTATTCTTTGTTTTTTATCATTCTATCACTCCCTCTTTCTGTGTTTCCTTATGTTATTCTTTGTTTCTTCCTTCTATCACCTTCTCTTATGTTATTCTTTGTTTTTTATCATTCTATCACTCCCTCTTTCTGTGTTTCCTTATGTTATTCTTTGTTTCTTCCTTCTATCACCTTCTCTTATGTTATTCTTTGTTTTTTATCATTCTATCACTCCCTCTTTCTGTGTTTACTTATGTTATTCTTTGTTTTGTATCATTCTATCACTCCCTCTTTCTGTGTTTCCTTATGTTATTCTTTGTTTCTTCCTTCTATCACCTTCTCTTATGTTATTCTTTGTTTTTTATCATTCTATCACTTTCTCTTTCTGTCTTTCCTTATGTTATTCCTTATGTTATTCTTTGTTTCTTCCTTCTATCACTTTCTCTTTCTGTCTTTCCTTATGTTATTCCCTTTGTTATTATTTGTTTCTTCCTTCTATCACCTTCTCTTATGTTATTCTTTGTTTTTTTTATCATTCTATCACTCCCTCTTTCTGTGTTTCCTTATGTTGTTCTTTGTTTTTATCATTCTATCACTTTCTCTTTCTGTCTTTCCTTATGTTATTCCTTATGTTATTCTTTGTTTCTTCCTTCTATCACTTTCTCTTTCTGTCTTTCCTTATGTTATTCCCTTTGTTATTATTTGTTTCTTCCTTCTATCAACTTCTTTTATGTTATTCTTTGTATATATCGTTCTATCATTTTCTTTAAGGACGACATCTATTAAAGTTACGTCACCTAACATCGCGATGTTACAACTGCGAGCGTTTATACTTGCCAAACACGCCAAAACACGCCAAAAGATCACACTTCGATTTGGAATGTTTTGGAATTGGCATTTCTGCCGGTAATGCGTAGTTGCCCTTGGTAACATCGCGGTCAGGCTCCGGTTTGGCATTTTTTGGCGTGTTTGGATGACAGTGTAAATGCCCCTAGTGATTTGAAATCAGCTACGACATGGTTTTCAAATAATGAATTGTTACTTAACGTAGACAAATGTCAGGTCATGTTAACCGGTTCATAGTCAAATTTGAGTCGTTTCTGTAATGTTGATATTCGTTTGAATAACAAAAAATTACTTAGAGTAATGGAATGCAAATATCTTGGGGTTTTGCTTGATTGCAATTTCTCATGGAACCCACAAATAGACCATGTAAAGAAAAAGGTTTTAAAGACGTATTTTGCTCTAAAGCGAATGAGACAATGCACAGATGAAAAGATAGCATTAATACTGTTCAAAACCTTAATTCAGCCTCATTTCGCTTATTGCAGCACGATTTGGATGAACGGTAGAGAAACTCGGTTAAAACAACTTCAAACACTACAAAATAGGTGTTTGAGATCTGTACTTGGAGTTAATAGTAGATATCACACTGAAATTCTTTATAAAACCCTTGAAATTGACATGCTAAAAGAATATTGGGTCAAACAGGCTTTAGTTACTATATTTAAGTTGTTACATAATCTTGGTCCACCTGTTTTATCGTCAGTGATCCAATTTAATACTAATGTAGGCTATATGTTCCGTTATGCAAATTCACAAATTCCCCTTCCAAGACCTCACACAAATTTCTTCAACATAGTCCGTTATACCATGCATCAAAGCTTTTTAATACCCTACCCAACCATATCAGAATTAAAGATGTTTTTAAATCTTACAACATTGAGATTAGTAAAATTCAAGATATTTGCTCACTTCTTTCATCTCGTAGATAATTTTTTGTTTTATCCCCCCTCACTTTGTCACTATGATTCTATTTTGTACTTAAATTTCTGTATATATGTTCACTTATTATAACTTGCATATTTGTTTGTAAATTGTATTTTCATTGTTTTATATTCTGTTCCAATTATATGTAATAACGGCCTCGCTGAAAAACAGCTTTTGCTGAATGCGGGCACAATTGTATTTTTTGTTTTTAACCGTGAATAAATAAAATATACCATACCATACCATACCAAACCATCTCACGATGTCTATTTTACCATTCAATATTCAGACGATTATTTTGAATCTCATTCATGAACATGACATGAAAAATATACTTCTTTAAACAAATGTTTTAATGATACTCCAATTCTATCCAATGGGTGCACTGGCAGTGAGCATTTATTGTAAATGTTGTATCTTTAAGATGCTGGGGGAAATTGTGGAGGTGTCGTTGTACAGTGGTTCAATCACTTGACTCTCAATCCAAGGGGTTGAGGGTTCGGATCCCAGTCCGGCACTAATGTCCTTCAGCAAGACATTAATACACATTTGCTACTCTTAACCCATATGAAACAGGATTCGTAAATCAAAATACGAATAAGCACAAATAACATATTTGTCACGTGCGGCGCGAGAGCTCACTTTGCATTATAACAGCGAACGTGACTCAAAAATTATTGGAGCAGACTTAATTCTAACAAAAGAATACATCCTTTGACTGGGCACTGAGTGGCAGCTCACTATATTGAAGCCAATAGACGGTGTTTATGATATTTACAAGTGGACATCATAACTCGTGCAGTTCATAACTCGTTTTCGGCATTAATGTCATCGCTGACAGAGAAGACGTTTATACTTTTTCGTAAATATTGCCCTGTAATTTTAACAAATGGCGGCGACAGAAAGCATGGACTTTCTAGCATCTAAAGCTCCAAATTTTGATTCGGATCGTATTAACATCAATGTCTATATCGTAATTTGTGTTTTCGCCGTGATTTTGAATGCCATCGTACTGTTTGTAATCCGTCAACAAAGGGAACTCCAGGACAACATGAAAGTCCTCTACCAAGTTCTGGCAACTTCGGACTTGATTCTGGGTATAACTTGGAGCTTGTGGGACTATTTCTGGTTTTCACCTGATAACAGTTATTGTTCTATCATTAGTTTGATATTTCCGTACGCCTATCAAGTCTCGATATGGTTTATAATGATCTGTCTCTCTGGAATCAGTATCAATCTCTATCTCCTTGTCACAAGACCACTGCGCTATTACACCATTATCACCAGAAAACGATTTGTCATCACACTCACATCAGCCCTTGTGACGACCATGCTGGTCTGTGGAATCTACCTACCGATTCCAGGATCACCAATCATTCAACTTTTAATAAACCGTTGCTTACGTCGAGATGCCAGCGTACAATTAGAATGGGCGTCCATCCTTCACACGTTGTACCGTGTTTTTCCTGTTTGTGCAACTCTGACTTTCACGACACCAATCTACATTCGACTTCTCGCAATTGCGCGCCAGAAGTTCAACGCGGTAGGCAGTGTCGAGATTCCACGTGCCGTCAATGAAATCGATGACGACTTCCTCAAGGATCGTGGTCAACCATCAACGTATCCTCAGATGGTAGTCGGGCGCGATCTCGCGCGCCGGCAGGTCCGACAACGCAACAGGCGATTCCACACATTCAAAGGTTTCTGGACTATTCTACTCTTGACAGGTTCGTTCAGCATGGTGTGGATACCTTTTGTCATCAACCTTATCATGCCCACAGACCCCTTCACCGTAGCTGTTCTCGATATGATGTCCATCAGCACCACATTGGTGCAACCTCTAGTTTACTTGATCACAAATTCGGAAGCCAGGAAATATTTTTCAAAGAATTCATCTATTTTGTTTGGGCAAGTTCGTGGATTGCTTGGTATGGCTGGGCTCTCGAGGATGTTAGGCTTAGCGGATCATACATAGCCATTACGCAAACGACCTACCATATAACATTCTGGAAAACGATTTGTCTGAAAACTAAAATGAATCTGGTCAAAATTCGCGGATAGGATTCGCAAACCAAAATACTATGTCCCGATCTTATATTATACCATTACCTAATGTGTGTTTGTAACTGTCTGTGTCTCCCAGTCTGAGAAGTTCAATCTGAACTGCATAAGTCTGCAAGGATCCTTTCTGGGGCCCCTCCTGTTCTCTATCTACACATCTGACCTGTTCGATGTCCCTGAGAAACATCTCTCACTGCTACGCCGATGACACGCAAGTTTATACTACTCATTTAAGCCTAACGATGGTGCAAGTGATGAAGAAGCTGTTGCAGTGATGGAGATTTGTCTCAGTGACATTCGATCTTGGATAATAAGCAATAGATTGCTGATTAACGATGATGAGACAGAGTTCCTCCTCATTGACACACGTCAGCAAGTGCAGAAGATCAACACCCCCATATCAGGATCGGCAATATTGATATCTTCCCTGCATCTCATGTCAAGAACTTGGGTTACATGTTTAAGACTTCTCCCATCTTCACAACATCCGTCGAATTTGCAAGTATCTCGACCAGAGGTCATTTCTTACTCATATCCATGCCGTCATCACCAACCACTTGGATAACTGTAACGGTCTACTCTATGGTGCCACTGCGACCTACATTGAGAAACTACAACGAATTCAAAATGCTACCGCCAGACTTGCCACAGGTTCACCCAAGTTCTGTCACGCACATTTGAACATGAAAATGGAAAAGGTGCTTTATAAATACATTATTATTATTATTATTATTATTATTTGATTAAATTTTATTTTGGCGTTTAATAGCTCAATACAAATTAATTTATTATTACATAAAGATATAAAGACACATTTTCAGGGTTCCATGACACATGCTCCGCCGAAGATTGCTCCGCCGACATTTACTCCGCAAAACGCGACAATTGCTCCGCGACATTTGCTCCACGACATTTGCTCCGACGTCAAATGCTCCGCCGACAGTTGCTCCGCCGACAGTTGCTCCGCCGACAGATGCTCCGCCGACAGATGCTCCGCCGACAATTGCTCCGCCGACAATTGCTCCGCCGACAATTGCTCCGCCGTCAATTGCTCCGCAAAACGCGACAATTGCTCCGCCGACATTTGCTCCGCCGACATTTGCTCCGCCGACAATTGCTCCGCCGACAATTGATCCGCCGATAATTGCTCCGCCGACAATTGCTCCGCCGACATTTGCTCCGCTCAAAAATTTCCCCGTAAAATACAAAGGCTACTACGACAATTGTTGCTCCTCCCCCAAAGTACCCCTTAAAAGACAATGCTCCGCCAACAATAAAATTGCTCTCCGATCCAAAAGTGCGGCCTCTTGGAAGATATGAATGCTCCTCTGGTAATTAGTGCAATAAATGCTCAGCCGTTTTTTGCTATTCCCCATGTTTGATTAAAAAGAGAAAATCAAGTTATAGCTGATCCAAAGCTCAAGGCTATCTCTCTCTCTTTCTCTCTTGCTCCTCCTTTTCCTTTTTACACCCTTTTCTTGTCTTCTTGGCTCTTTTCTTTCCTCTCATGCTATTAGTCTTTTTTCAATTTCATCACTTCTTCTCTTCACCCCCTCTCGAGTTCTATTTCTCTCGTGAAATTGTAACGTAATGTAGTACATTCTTGTTTAGAATAGTATTTTCAATAATATCCAGTCCGTTTTCTATAGGTTTCTTTTCTTCAGTTAAGTGTATGTAGCTTTACTATAATTATATATATATATATATATATACTTATATATATATTAGTGTGTAAAACACCCCGTCTCATTCGAGTACTTTGTTTTCACTGACTTTAAGGGACTCACGGAGCCACCGGAAGAAGAGCAATTGGCTTATTATGAAGAACTAACATCAAACTGCAACAGAATGATTTGTATAAATGGGAATAAGCAGAAAGGCTAAGAACTAAACCATAATGATAATAAAATAACAGTGTTATTCATTTTCTTTATTC
Organism: Strongylocentrotus droebachiensis; assembly: GCA_035222895.1. Lineage (NCBI taxonomy): Eukaryota > Metazoa > Echinodermata > Echinoidea > Camarodonta > Strongylocentrotidae > Strongylocentrotus > Strongylocentrotus droebachiensis. The sequence goes on from JAVYIG010018088.1 coordinate 13,139, forward strand.
TTATCGTTTCAAATAATAATTACAAAAACTTACATCACATATTCAACCAAACAATTTCATGATGCAGATATGTTATATCATAAGTTACTATCATTTCCTGAAAGAACTTTTTCAAAATTATCTTCATATTGTTTCAACCTAATTCTTCTACAAACTGTATAGGCCTAATTTTCATGACCGTCACATCATTTTCTACTCGGTTTATCTTCTTCTTATCTCAATTCCATCAATTTTTTATTGGAGTTCTGGTCATCCAATTACATTTCGAAAAAAACCGTTTCAAAACATTATGAAATTAGATTAGGTGTACATAAACAAGATTTAGGGATTATCGAATCGATAATTTTGCACACGAAAGTCCGCCTCAGGCACTTGCGCTGCATGCATAAACGAGTAGTACTACAAGGGACCAAACTCAATTCGTTCTGGCATGAATGTTCAGCCCAAATCCAGCCATTTCTTGACATTACTAAATATACATGATAAAGGCCTTTGACGAGCAACCCCCTTTCAGGGAACCTTTAAAAAAAGTTATGACATTCTTCCTAACTCAGAAGGGGAAAAAATGCGAAAACACACACAAAAATCCTTTTCCCAAAACTTAAGGTTGTTTTTAACCAGTTTTTGGATATGCATTATTATGCAAGTACAAAGTAGGCCTATTTATGCGTCATTCCGAATTGTCTCCAAAACTAGGCAACACGCAAAAAGAACAGACATCCGAGATATTGATCAAAGAATCTTTTAAAAACCAAACTCGAAAACAAGAGGATTGAGCACCATACAATTAATACAATTAACATATCAAAGAATCTATGCTGATATTGCAAATATGTTCAAAAAGGATAAAAAACATTTCTCTTACTCCTGTTAACCGAACAATTGCCAAAACACTCTCAAATGGTATGCAACAGGGAGCATTATAACATAAAAACAATCCTACATATCAATTGTTGGATGGTAAATATCCTTAATAACAATCTAACAAATTACAGCTCAAACAGGAAACGTACATTCGTCGAACTGCTCTAAAATAGAAAGATTGCAAAATAAGCTTTTAAAATTAATAGGCACCGTTAAACGGGGTGGATGAGAAAAACAAATGAAAACATGTTTTGGGTAATTTGTTTTCTTGATTATTACCCACATATTTCCAGCTTCCTGGCTATGACTATCATGCTGTGAATCATCAATCAAGTAATATATCCTCTCGGAGGGAATATGTACATTGCTTTAATGTTCTGAGATATGTCTACAATTTCTTTCTCTTTGCATTCACTTTGCGTTACGATTTTCCTCACTACCGTCACTTCGTGAAAACAGGGACGAGATGGTTTACCTAGTAAGATGCCTGTGCTTGCTTGCATTGAGGTTATTTCAGGTCTTACATATTGATGAGCTGTTTGAAATTAACTAGGAGGTATGCGCGTATTGGGGAATGTGGCTTGCTGCTCTACTTTTTTTTTAAACTTCCCACGACATGTAATGAGTGTTTAGTGTACATTATATGGGACGTACAGTGATAGATGGAAAGTTATTTCAGTATATTCGAAATGACTTTTAGGTAACTCCTTTTTCCTCCCACTTCATCAAAATTCATTCATTTCATTTCATCTACATTATTTCATGAAATGCATTCAGAAAATGAAGAAGAAAAAAAAGAAACGAAAATAACCCGTGTAAAAAAAATATTGTCGGCGAAGCATTTGTCGTAGTACTAGTAGCATTTGTAGTTTGGGACACTTTTTGGGCGGAGCAAATGTCGTCGGAGCAAATGTCACCGGAGCAATTGTCGCTTCAGGCGGAGCAAATGTCGGCGGAGCAAATGTCGGCGGAGCAATTGTCGCGTTTTGCGGAGCAATTGACGGCGGAGCAATTGTCGGCGGAGCAAATGTCGGCGGAGCAAGTGTCGCTTCAGGCGGAGCAAATGTCGGCGGAGCAAATGTCGGCGGAGCAATTGTCGCGTTTTGCGGAGCAATTGACGGCGGAGCAATTGTCGGCGGAGCAATTGTCGGCGGAGCATCTGTCGGCGGAGCAATTGTCGGCGGAGCAACTGTCGGCGGAGCAACTGTCGGCGGAGCATTTGACGTCGGAGCAAATGTCGCGGAGCAAATGTCGCGGAGCAATTGTCGCGTTTTGCGGAGTAAATGTCGGCGGAGCAATCGTCGGCGGAGCATCTGTCGGGTTACCATTTTCAGACATCAACAATTTAAATTAAAAATCATATATAAAAAATACGCATATGGGAAATTAACATTTTTTAATTAACATAATTTGTTAACGCAGGAGACCGCCATCATGAGCGAGTTTCATGATGTTGATAAAGATTTAAATCTTTATACAGGAAGAAAATCAATTCCAGCCAGATTGATCGAAGAAATTCAGTCAGCAGTAGAGTTCAAGCGAATGAATGAACTTTTAAATCATGATGACAAATCTTCGAACACCTTTCTGAACCATGCGGTTGGTGCCGTGTTCCATCTAGCCAACTCCCCCAAATACGTGAAAGGGCTAAGTCCAATGTTGTGTTTTTTCTTCTCTTTTAAAAATAAAAATGTCAAACCCTTGTAGCCATATTTTTGATGTATTTGTCATCATTCATGTTAATATCGATATCATCAGGGTTTCTTGTCGCGTTTACGATTCGATTTGTGAATACATTTTGCACTATCTATAAAAACTTTTTTTTTTTAATTCCTTTTTCCCCCTTTTTTTTAAACCATGCAAAAGTAACCTGACTTGTGTAACTAACAATCGTATTCAGGTTAACAGTTTGATCAAGTATATAGCAGGATATAGCGTGCCTTCCAGTCTAAAAGAAGAAAAGAGCGCTTGTGAATCATACTGACATCAGACGAGTAGGAACAGCGCCCCCCCCCCCCCCCCCCGACTGACGAAGATTGCTTCCGACTTGATGATTGTCTATGACTGAAAGGCCTACTACTATAGACACGATGTCTATTTTACCATTCAAATATTGAGACGATCATTTTGAATCTCATTCACAAACATGGCATGAAAGATCCTAATGGGTGCAGTGAGCATTTATTGCATATGATGTATCTTTGAGATGCTTGGGGAAATTGTGGAGGAGTCGTGGTATAGTCTTTCATTCACTTGACTCTTAATCCAAGGGGTTGAGGATTCGGTTCCCTGCCCGGCACGAATGTCCTTCAGCAAGATATTAATACACATTTGCCACTCTAAACTTATATGAAACAGAATTCGTAAATCCAAATACGAAAGAGCAATAATATATTTATCACGTGCGGTGCGAGCTAGAGCTCACTTTGCATTATAACAGCGAAAGTGATTCCAAATGTATTGGAATCAGGCATAATTCTAACAAAAGAACACAGCCTTCGACAGGGCACTGCGTGAGTGGCAGGTCACTATATTGAAGCCAATAGACGGTTAATACGACAATTATAAGTGGACATCATAACTCGTGCAGATAATAACTGGTTTTTAACTTTGTGTTATAAGTATTAGCTTGTAATTTTAACAAATGGCGGGGACAGAAAGCGTGGACTTAGGAGCATCTAAAGCTCCAAATTTTGATTCGGATGGTATAAGCATCAATGTGTATATTGTTATTTGTTTTCTCGCCGTGATTTTGAATGCCATCGTACTGTTTGTAATCCATCAACAAAAGGAACTCCAGGACAACATGAGAGTCCTCTACCAAGTTCTGGCAACTTCGGACTTGATTCTGGGTATAACTTGGAGCTTGTGGAACTATTTCTGGTTTTCACCTGATAACAGTTATTGTTCTATCATTAGTTTGCTATTTCCGTACGCCTATCAGGTCTCGATATGGTTTATAATGATCTCTCTCTCTGGAATCAGTTTCAATCTCTATCTCCTTGTCACAAGACCACTGCGCTATTACTCCATTGTCACCAGAAGACGATTTTTCATGACTCTCACATCAGCCCTTGTGACGACCATGCTGGTCTGTGGGATCTACCTACCGATTCCAGAATCACCATTTATTCAACTTTTAATAAACCGTTGCTTAGTTCGAGATACCAGCGTACAATTAGAATGGGCGTCCATCCTTTACACGTTGTACCTTGTTGTCCCTGTTTGTGCAACTATGGCTTTCACGATACCCATTTACATTCGACTTCTCGCCATCGCGCGCCAGAAGTTCAACGCGGTAGGCAATGTCGAGATTCCACGTGCCGTCAATGACATCGATGACGACTTCCTCAAGGATCGTGGTCAACCATCAACGTATCCTCAGATGGTGGTCGGGTGCGATCTCGCTTGCCGGCAGGTCCGACATCGTAACAGGCGATTCCACACATTCAAAGGCTTCTGGACTATTCTACTCTTGACAGGCTCGTTCAGCATGGTGTGGATACCTTTTGTCGTCAGCTATATCATTCACACAGACCCCTTCACCATAGCTGTTCTCCAAATGATGTCTATCAGCAACACATTGGTGCAACCTATACTTTACTTGATCACAAACTCGGAAGCCAGGAGATATTTTTTAAAGTATTCATCTATTTTGTTTGGGCAAGTCTGTCGGTTAATTGACATGGCTGGGCTCCCGAGGATGTTAGGCCTAGCGAATCATACATAGATATTACGCAAACACCCCTACCATATCCATATGACATTCTGAAAAATGATTTGTCTGAAAACTCAATTTAATCTGGTCAGAAAATTTGCGCTATTACTGTTTGATTCGTAAACCAAAATTCTATTTCCTGATCTTATATTTTAACAATACCCTGGTGTTTCTTTGAGTTGAATGAATTTTATTTCAGCGTTCAAGAGCTTAATACAAATTAATTTAATATTACATAAAGAAATATGAACACAGTTTTAGACATAGACAATTTACTTTTAAAATCATGTATAAACAAATACGCGTATGGGAAATTAACATTTATCAATTAACGTGAGCATTTATTTTATATGTTTTATTTATGAGATGCTGTGGGAAATTGTGGAGGTGTCGTAGTATAGTGGTTCATTTTCCTGACTCTCAATCCAAGATTCGATGGTTCGGATCCCATCCCGGCGCTAATATCTTTCAGCAAGACATTAATCCACATTTGCCACCCTCAACCCAGGTGTTAATTGGTAACAGGCAAGTGTGCTGGATAACAACAGTTCCAGTGCATTCAGGAAGAACAGCATTGATGCTAATGAGGCTCCCCTGAGTGAACAAAATTATTATTATTATTATTAATATCATTATTTTGTATTATTATCATTATTATTATTAATGTTGTTGATGTAATTATAATTATTGTCGTTATTACTATTATCATTATTATTACTATTATAATTATTGTCATTATTATTATTATTATCATTATCTTCATCATTATCTTTATCATTATCATTATGATCATTATTATATGCAGTACACGAAAGCGGTGTTTATAACCACGCTCTCGACGCTGTAATATCTGGGTCTGATTTTTTTAACAGGTTTATGAACTTTGAAATCTTGAATCTTGAAATCTACGATCGGCTTTTAAAAAAAAAAAAATTTTAACCGTTTTTAAGAAAACATGTTTAATGAATAAAAAAAATATGTATTAAAGCATTCAAAACAGAGAAATATCAGCCCAAAGAGGGAGAACAAAATAATTAAAAAACAGAAGATTTTAGACCGACCGACTCATGTTTTGGCACCTATATAGGCAATACGACATCTTTTTTGTTTAGGCCTAATAATGTTCCGTGTCAGTGTACTCATAGATTTAGTTGTGTAGCTAGTTAAGTATTATAAGGGTTGAGAAAATTATGTTGTGAAATCATCTTGTATTTTCTTCATTTACAGTTTAGTTCAGAATATCTCAATTTACAATGTCTCCATTTGTCAGTAGTGTATTTCTAGATTCAGTGGTAGATGCCTGGTAGGTGTATGAACCAGGATATAAAAATACAGGCAAGATGTTGAGAATTTTTTTTTTACCAAAGGGGGGGGGGGGGTTTCCTCCAAAATACACACATAACAAATACCAAAGGGGGGGTTCAACCCCAACCCTCCCCCCCCCCCCCCCCCCCCCCCCCCCTCTGCGTACGCGCCTGTGTGCAATCATCTACGAGCATTATCAAACGGTTTATTAAACCTCTTCAATGAAAATGTTGCAAAACGAATAATATGCTTTCTTTACGCGTATATTAAATCTACTACACGCCAAAAATAATTAACCCAAAATATAAGTTAGTCAAGAAACAGTTTTTTCAAATACGGGCGTATATAGAAGTGAGATTAGAAGGAAAAGAAATGTGCAATTATTTTAAGGAAGGCCCTACGATTGAACAGTTTATAGCTAAATAAGATTTCACACAGATTTTTGCATTATCATGAAACAAAAAAGTAAGACAAAATCTATCTCTTAGAATAAAAGCTGTAGAATCCGTAAGAAATATAACAAGAACCTATACAGTTTTTTTACAGACTAAAACTCTTCCCTTTTTGGTTTGCAAGATACTTTCTAATATTTGCGCAATATATGCACAATTTTACCACTTTCTTTCTTCACTAAAAGAGTAGCAAATTTTAACAGTGCTTTTAATTCACAAAGCAATCATGATTCGAAAATCTCTCGATGGTCATTTTGTAAAATTAACAAATAAATTATTCATACCCTTACCATTTTTTGTTTGGGGTGTATTTTTTTTAAGTATGTGAAAAATAAATTTGTCCTGATGTATGTTTTCTGAAAATGTGACTTCTGAAAGCTGACATCCAAAACTATTCAACAAAGGCCCTAAATGAACCAGTCTACCTTTCATTGTGGAGTAACGAAAAAGAAAAGGAAACACAAATCTAATTTGAAAAGGGTATGAATAATTAAGTTGTTAACTGTAACTATTCAGCAACTTCAAAATTCAAATTCTAAAATGCCTATTCTAACAGACTAAGCTTCCAACTACAAACTTGTGATAGAAAATAGTGGAAATGCGTGCGTTGTTACGAAGTAGATACTTTAATAGATTAATAGATTCAGCTGACTTTCCGTTATACTTTCCTTATGCTTGACCTTAATGACAATTAACCTTTCAGTTAAAATGGGGCATGTAAATACTGGATAATAATCGTGATCAATCATTATAACGAAAGGCACTTTAGCCCCGGAAATTCTGCGTAATCATCTACAAATCATCACGCCTGCCGTCTGCCTATTTAAGTAAGTTCTTTATCTTAAATCAATTGATGAAATATGACCTATTAATATTAATCACCGTACAGCGGGGCTTTATATTCTCAACCAATATACCTATATTTCCCCCTTTCGTCCGTGATTAAATCCATATATTCATTAAATCTCTTTCACAATTGACTGTTGGACTAATTGGAATGATGAAGGGGAGAGAGAAAGAGCGCGCGCGCGCTCTCGTGTGTGTGTGATGCGTGTGTGCGTGTGTGTGTTTGCGTGCGTGCGTGTGTATGTGTGTGTGTGTGTGTGTGCGAAAGAGTGAGAGAGAGAGAGAGAGACAGTGGTGGGAGAAGGGTTCAAAAGGGTTGAGATGAGAGATGAGAGTTTATTACAATCGGATAGTGTTACAACAGTCATGGACTTGTAAGCATTCTTTGGTGATGGTGATAATAATAATGCAACTTGCATTATTACCAGGGGCGTAAATCCGTACCGAGGAGTGGGGGGGATGATCGGCGATAGCCATCACATACTAGCACGAGCACACGCCCACACTAACTTACGCAAGCGCGCGCGATCGCGCACGCACGCACAAACACACACACACACACCACCATACACACACACACACACGCGCACCCGCACACACAAACGAACAAACAACAAGCACACACATACCCAAACACATGTAAATACATTTATACATGCATACATACATGCACGCACATGCCAAATTTGACAACCATAAAGTAAAAGAATTGGACATAATTATTTCGAAATACTGACAGCTGCAAACTGTAGTGTTTTATTATAATGAACTCCGAAATAAGACGACACACTTTCAAGTAGTAACATAAAGATTGAGTATTTCGTCGGGAAGATGCGAACTCTTTATTTTGAGTCCCATCACTTAGAAAATGATGTATAATGGTCATGGGCGTCGCTAGACCTTTTTTAGTGGGGGGGGGGGGGGGGGAGGGGGGGTGTAGAGGCCAACGATTACCGACAAAACTAGCCCCTAATTACCGAAAAAAAATAAATGTCCCAATATTTACAAATTTAACCCTATATACCCGGGGCCGAAGGCTAAATTGTTTTTCCTACGGAATATCTATACTACTTGCGTATGCGCAAATGGTCATTTTCCTCGACGACATAAATATACGAATTATTTCGTCAACTTAGTCAGCATCATAGCTATATATTTTAATGCAGGCGCGGAGCTAGGATCTCATTTTAGGGAGGGGCGGTAGTGAGCAGGCAAATCACTCATTAAAATAGCGCGCGAAGCGCGCTCATTAGGGGGGTGTGGGTGATAGGCCTACCGCGCGAAGCGCGAAAGCTTAGACGTTTCCTTAAATTATTAGGAAAAGAAGACGATTTATTGTACCGTTCTCGACTGTTAACCCTTGTCTGAATGAATTCCCCCCCCCCCCCCCCCTCCCGCGCGAAGCGCGAAAGCTTTGGCGTTTCATTAAATTATTATAAAAAGAAGACGGTTTGCTGTACCGTTCCGGACTGTTAATCCTTGTCTGAATTCAGTTCCCTCCCCCCCCCCCCGGCCCCCCCTCCCGCGCGGAAGTTTTGGCGTTTCATTAAATTATTAACCGTGCTCGACTCTTAATCCTTGCATGAATTCAGTTGCTCCCTCTCTCCCGCGCGAAGCGCGGAAGCTTTGACATTTCATTAAATTATTAGAGAAAGTAGACGATTTGTTAAACCGTGCTCGACTCTTAATCTTTGTCTGAATTCGGTTTACCCCTCCCGCGCAAAGCGCAAAGCCTTGACGTTTCCTTAAATTATTAGAGAAAGCAGACGATTGGGTGTACTGTTCTCGACTCTTAATTCTCGTCTGAATTCAGTTTCCCCTTCCCGCGCGAAGCGCGAAAAGCTTAGACGTTTGATTTAATTATTATAGAAAGAAGACGATTCGTTGCACCGTTTTCGACTCTTAATAAACCCTATTTATCTGAATTCAGTTTTCCCCTCTCGCGTGAAGCGCGGAAGCCTTGACGTTTCCTTAAATTATTAGAGAAAGCAGACGATTGGGTGTACTGTTCTCGACTCTTAATCCTTGTCTGAATTCAGTTTCCCTCTTCCCGCGCGAAGCACAAAAAGCTTAGACTTTTGATTTAATTATTATAGAAAGAAGACGATTCGTTGCACCGTTTTCGACACTTATTAAGCCCTATTTATCTGAATTCAATTCATTCAATATAAACAACAAATTAATTCATTCATAGACCTACACAAACATCACATGCATTGCAGCCCTTAAATATCATCCCCTCGTCCCTTAAGTTTTAGGTGTGAACAAATGACAACCACCGAGTAGTTTCTGGAATTCATG
>JAVYIG010018089.1:0-22622 GCA_035222895.1 Strongylocentrotus droebachiensis
TGTCGTTCTGTCCTCCTCTGTCTGTGCGTCTGTTTGTCTGTCTGCCTCGGTGTAATTATACTCCCTCTCTCTCTCTCTCTCTCTCTCCCCCCTCTCTCTCTCTCTCTCTCTCCCCCCCCTTCCTTGCTCCATGTATCCCCTTGTGTTTTAGTTTCTCGCTAGCATGTCTAGACTGCATGTTCCACTCTCTTACTATCTTTTCCAAGTAAGCTAGATTGAACCAGTTAGATTAAACTAAGGAAAGCAAGGAAACTTTTTTTTGTGTGTGTGTGTGTGTAAATAAGAAACTGAAACAAGTTTATAATTCAATTCATAAAACATAAAGTACATCATGTAGTTCCCTTGAGATATGCCATCCTCTTCCAGTAACCAAGCCCTCAGGTAGATAAGGAATTCGAATTTGAAAAAGAGTAGAACTGAAGTCAGCAAAGAGAATAATTGATGTCGGGATGACGTTGAACTGACATCAGCTGAAAGTGAATAGCTACAGATCTATCAGCTGAGGTCCGTGGGTCTACCTAGCATAGATTTAACTGGGGCTGAAATAGAACATGACTTCTAAAAACGATCGCAAAGACTTGCAACAAACAACAAATAAATGCAAGACATTGAGGAAATTGAGTGAACATTACAATAACAAACTCCGTATTCCGAATATGATTTCTACGGGCAATACAATAGGATATAGAAATGACCCTCAGCTTTATTTCTTTAAAGTCGTTTTCGATCAGATTTGTGATATATTATTATTATACAGTAAAGTATCATCAAATTATATCAATACGATAAAAATAGAGTACCAATAATGTTCAGTATACAACCAGGTTCATTATTACACTGTATACACAAAAAAAAAAAAACGGGGGGGGGGGATTATATTCGAATTTGAGAATTCGCAAAATGATCCTTGTCGCAACCCAGGCAACAATGATCTGGGGCGTCTTTGCCTCCCTGCAGTCGTTTCAAACACATGAGGGCGTGCATACATTCAGAGGCTTGTCAATGGTCAATTCAATTCAATATCTGAGGCTTTTATTAATTTCTTTCGCATAGATTAATGATCGATAAAATATGTAGTAAATCATTGGTGATGTTGTCTTACATTTATAGATTGAGGCTATTGACTGAAGTCGAAAAGTTCAAATTCAATATTATAGACTTGAAAACCAGGGTTTTTCCCAGCACTCCCAGTCTATATAGAATTAAGTTTTCATTACATTCAAATGACAGAGAAAGAAATAAAGAGAGAGAGAGAGAGAGAGAGAGAGAGAGAAAAAGAGAGAGAAATAAATAAATATACGCATGGATTTATCTTTTCGTTTTTGTTTACGATGCCTTGTCGGCACCCTGCGGCGCTGAACTGTTACAACTTCCAGATATAAATTTCGAAAACAAGTTGCACCGCGTGATAACGGGGAAACCCCTGAAAGACTAACATGATATATACACTTTTTTTACAAGGACGACGGGCAGTGTCTAAAAAGGGAAAGTTTTCAAAAAGTTACTTTATAAGACTGAAATACAATCGTAGCCCAAGGCAGGATGTGTTCTTTTTTGTTTATCTCGAAGGCTAGGGTATCATGCAGAGTTGCTTTTAGCAATATTTTATTTCGTTATAATATATCTGGTTGATAGAATTCCCTGAACGGACCTGCAGTCGAGACGGCTTGTAATGCTACAAGTTATCTGACTCCCAAACTGTCTAGGTGGCATTTGGGTTGTCACCGCAATGGCGGATTCAGGGGATTTATTTCCCCGTATTATGCCCCTTACTGGTACATTTCACAGATTTCCGGGCTAGTGCCACCCCCCCCCCCCCCCCCCCAGCATAGGGTCTTGGGTTATATATCGTTACTTGAGTTATTTCAACATTTTAGTGGGGAAAACCCCTGATAGGAGCAAAAGCAGAGAGGATTTCACTTCAAGGACAGAGATTCAACACAAATTTATTCTTTGAAAGAAAATTATATTTTCCCAGAAATTTGGGAGTATGAAAATTAGCTTGTTGCTGGAGCTTTGACCAATGTCTTGTTAAGATATTGTAGGTTATTTAGATACACCCTAATCTCAAACTCATTAAAAAAATTGTGTTCTTTAAATAAAGTGGCTTTTCCTTCCGGCTTAAGTTTTTTATCTCTAATGTAGGGAAACATTTTAGGCGAGGGCTGTCTCGGCGAATATTTCTCATAGTTCATCGTTTAGAATGATTCGTGGTGTAAATACTCTGAATAAGATTCAGTCATACTCGAAATAATAATTCATAAGTCGCGGTTGGTGTATACGATTCTATGAATTGAACAGCGCCACCTACAGATTTAACGTTGACAGGCTCATTAGTTGTTGCTATAGGGACCACTCTTGGCCAATCAGCGGCCTCGTCCGCTTTGCTGAGCGCGCAAATCCCCATGTAATCCTTCTCGCTTCCCCATGGGACTTTAATCAAGGATATTATATTAATACAAACCTACTACTACACGATCTGTAACGCTTGTATCTATGCAAACCCCCTCATCACTACTGTTAGATCTAAGTAGTAGTATCTGCCGAAAAAGGGATTACTTTTGGGGTTGTGATTTTCTTTTCCTATTTTTTTTCCAGCGAAAGATAATGCTACGTGCTTGGCAAGCCTGAATACAACAATGTCAGTTCTTTATGCGGTTGAAGATATTTCATAGTTAGAGCAATAGGAAATACATGAAATTTTCTTCACATCAAAGGATTTTAAAACTGTTTAAGATTTTTATCACATTTGCTACAATTACACATCACATCACGTCACTGAAGTCCTCTGTGATACCATAATTCTAGACATTCCAGAATCTAGATTCGGATTGCACCAGTTCTTGGACATTTTTGAAATTCGACTTGGAAAGTTTGTTGCAAATAAATCTGTGGAAGTTCCCGGACCAGGTCGAACCGTCTTTACTTTCTCTTCTAACCCGTCCTGCCCGATGATTTTGTGGTTTGCGAATCGGCTAACAGCTGACTTCCCATCCGGTTATTGTGTACAGGATTAAATATCTTATTTTCATTTGCACAGCAGGATAACACTGTGAACTCGCAATGTCCTTCATAAAACTCAATATTGAATAACATTAAGCGATGTTAAAATTACTTATCGGGAGCGAAACATGTAAAATAGGTGACATTATGTTATTGAAAATGATCTCGTAAACTTGTCAGTGCAGCATTGTCTTGTTACACCAGTCGCTAGCAGTATAATAAAGTCAATTTGGCTTCGCCCAATTTTCGGCTTCAATCCTGTATGTTATCTCTCTACTTTTCAGACACAATAGCCTTCAAAGCATCAAACTTTTCCCCGTATACTGAACCAATGGCCTTGTCTATTATGTGTCATTCCATTGCCTCTTTTCCAAACTGAAGATAATTCATTTTACTTTGGTGGCTCTAGTTTTGTAATGGCGAGGATGGTAGTCCTAGGTTTCATTTCACCTAGAAGTTGTGTGATTTAAAAGTTAATATTTTTGGCAAAGAGTTCAATCGTTGGGTTCTAGCCTGCTACGTCATACTTTGGCAGGAAACATTATCTAAACAGCCGGGCCTTTCCGCTCAAAGTTGGATTCTCTGGCACTCATTTTGTACTTTATCTTTCTATTTCTTCAGAAACAGTGGTGTTGCCAGCGCCCTTGCCCGAAAGTATTAAGATAATGTCTTGAGTAAAGTCAGAACATATACTTATGTGCTTTCTTGGTGTTGTTTTGGATGACGTTGCGACATTAACCCCTGTTATCTGTGCTCGTTCATGCGCCGTGCGAGTCAAAACAGAACCGTGTTACCTCTCTATTAGAAGCTGCGCAATTATTGTATGTCGCTCATTGCACACAAGTCACTAACAGTGCATAGGATCAGTACTAAATTTGCAAGTGGCACAAGCGGAATAATCACTCAAAAGCTGTAACTGTGAACAACTTTCGACGAACCAGGAAGTCTACTCTTTGGATTAGCCTACCCCATACGTCCGAATCAGCAATGCGTTTGCCAGAAGTTTTCAGAAGATTAAAGTGTTTGTGATCACGAGTATTCCAACGACAAGTACAACGGAATTTGTTACAGGAGTTGTATATTTATCTTTTTGCCGTTGTTGAAGTCGTGATCGACCATGCCAAACTGGTGGTGTGGGCCTAAACTCCGCGTTCCAAAATGGATGGCCCCGACAATCGAAGGTGCGAGGACGTCCTTTCGTCGTCGTATGGGCACGGTCAACAGCCAGGAAAGTACGTTTCGTCGTCGACTTCGTACACTGAGCGACAACGACTACGGGTCACGATTTCGAGACTCGATTCGACGCGGTCGTCGAACGATGTCGCTCCGGAGTTTGAACAGGAGTAGGAGTGACTGGACGCTGAGACGGACGCAGTCGTTTAGAGATTCGATGCACTTTCGAAGACGGGATGGGAATTCAACTCGACGACGAGACACGACGCTGAGAAGAAAGCGAACCACGGCGGATATTAGGATTATCCGGCGATCATTCTGGTAGGTAACAAACCACACTGTCTGCAACATGTACATGATCGTTAATGATAATGTTGTGGTTGCCATATTATGTTGTACAACATTATCACTAAGGATCATATTGTTTACATGTCTCCAGCTTAAGATTTGTTGGATAATATGTTGATATGTGTTCAACCTCTTTCAACCTCTTTAACATAAAATATAATCTGCCACATCGTTATCATTAATGATCATATTTCTTAAACATCATCAACATAAAACATGTCTACAACAACGTTGCTAGTGATTTCATATTTTTAACGCGAACAATACAAGATATGGCTACGACAGTGTTGCCATCAACAATCATATTGCTCACAAACGATATGGCCGCCACGAACATAACAAATAACATCATAAAAACACTGAGAACACAAAAAACGTTATTATTAACGATCTTCTCATCTTATGGACTAGTATATACTTAGGGACATCGAAATTGATATAGATATCGTCGTGTGCCCGGCAGAAGGGCGTTAACTCAAAATTTGGGGAAATTTTTGATTTTCAAATTTCGGTAAAAATGTGTAGATCTTCTCAAGGCCTTTCGAATGATGTGCTTTTTAATTCATATAATTACGTAATTGTTACGTAATACACCAATATGAAAATGGCGTAAGCAGCCAAAATACAAAAGTCTTCCCAGCAGAAGGTCGTGAACGCGCGCGTGACGTAATTTATATGCGGCGGACGGTCGCCATTGGACTTTTGTAATCTGCTGTGACTCCCGAATTTGGTAAGTATTTGCAATTATTTGTTTTAAAAACGAAGAAAAAAGTTAAATTTGTCATCATTTTGAGACAAAAAAATGTTACTATTACATCATGTTGATTGAATGTGGGCATAATGTTGAGAATCAGCTAATATATCTGACTGATTGTACCGATTTTGTTAGATCAGTCCCACTAGTTCACTTTTTTGTTTGTTTTTGGTTTGTGTCTGTCATGTATGTGTTTGTGTGTGTTGAGTTATTGTCGGTCGTGTATCTATCAGATATGATTGTTTACGTCTGGGACCAAACTTAAACGATTCATATGTGAACTTAACTAGTCTCTGGATAAATTAATATTGTGCATTTCTTTGAATTCTCGGGAAAGTTGTTTCATTAAATTTAAAATAGACTTCTAGAACACAAATCACATACTGACATAGACCTATGATTTGTGAGTGAAACTCATTACAGTTAGTTAGACCTCATGCCGTGTAGCAGTGGAAAACCCCAAGTCTATCGTTAGTCTAATAACTAACTAACTACTAGCTCAAATGGAAATATCCCAGGACATTTCATTTCATAAATGAATCCAAACATAATTATAGACATGACAGTGACCAATAGTGCCAGTACCTGCTACTACTGATGTAAGTGAATATTTAAGTGAGTGATCTCAATCGAGTCAAAAGAAGACACAGTAATGAAGTTGTTACTAGCGTCACATCATTGTACATGTATTACCGTACAGTATGATTTACAACAGGCACAGTCAAGCATACAGGAAAACATAACACTTCTCGACATAAGAATATGCGCATTCTGTGAGGGGGATCCAGTTAGCAATCAGGACCAAGAAATGAAGAAAAAAAACTTATGTAGACCTCTAGATCTACTAAATCTAATTTCAATTTTGTTAACCCAAATCCATGAATAATTTTTGAAATGTGTATTGTACCATATTTCAGTATATGATGACAATGTCTTTTTCATACGATAATACATATATGTTATACAGATATTTGATATTCATTCCCTAAATTATGTTCTCAGGTTTGCCTAGGTTTAGATTATAGCATTTCCAGCCATATTCTAATGTATAAAGCTATATTAAAAATTTGTCTCACAGATCAATATGGACCTAACAAGTGACATTCTTGTCCAATGGGAAGATGGGAGCAAAATGTGTTTGTCATTGGAGAAATAAAGTCCAATGATCAATTCAAGACCAAAGATGGGAACTCAAGTCAGCATGCCAAGGGGAAGGTGACATGGCATGGGGTTGTGTTGACTATTGATGACAGTGCTGCCACTTCCACCTCTGATGATGATGATGAGGAGGAGGAAATGGAAAGGAGCAGGTAATTTCTTTAATTTTTGTTAAAGATTGGTATTAAAAAAAATATAAAAAACATCTATTTAGTCCCCAGATGTGACTTTGTAAATGATTAATATGTTGAAAAATGAGTTTTATATGTTCAATAGGTGTTATATTTTATTCCTTTATTCTGAAAGAACAAAACCCTCTTACTATTCCAGAAAAAAAAGAACACACAAATAAACAATGACAATTTTTGAAAACACTGATTATATTTGTAATACGTTGTGTTTTTATTTCTTTTTTCCAGATCAGCCAGCTATCGATGTATCCAGATGTTGCAAGTACTCCTAGCCCAACACTTCCCTGAAGATGAACATCACCAGAGTTCCCAGTGACACCCTCATCAATATAGATGGATTTCTGGTAATTTTGAATCTTTGCAATCTCAAAATTTGAACAAAATGCTTCACTTGTCTTAAAAATGTAATCAGCTGTATAAACTTACTTTTTTATTTGTTATTTTTGTTTATTTCTTTATCCACAGTAACCTATTTAATGTCATAACATAGAGATTAAAAAAGAAAAACAGAAATTACATATCACAGGGATTATTGAGACTTATGATATAAATATCTAATGTATGTTTGGTTCAATAGGTTAACACCAGCAGAGCAGTTTCTCCTGGCAGCTCATCTCAGCTTTACACTGCTGTTACCATTGTCACATAATCTCATCTTTGCAACAAGGAGCCAATGGAGCTTGATTATGACGAGGTACACATGTTATTTCTATTTCTATTTCTATTTTTTAAAGCCACAAATAAGATAAAAAATAACCATCAGAGCAGTGATGTAAAATGCCGCTGTTAAGTTTGATGAGGAAAATAATGTTTTCTTTGTTTCTTGAAATAAACCATTAAAGGGGAATATGTGTTTAACATGAACATGAAAATATCATAAAGGGGAAGTCCACCCTGATGTTAAGTTGGTTTTAATAGAAGCAGAAAAATAAGAGGAACATTTCAGTGAAAGTTTGAGCTAAATACAAATTTCTGAATGATACAATTTGTTTTAATGAACACATAAGCAGTATTCATGAAAGATTGAGAAAATAATTAGATGTATAAATCTGGTATTGTATTTTGTAGTAACACAAAATGTACTTGTATTTAGAATTAATGTGCCCATCTGGGCCCTGTATTACAAAGAGTTGATATTAATCCCAATTTATTTGTGATTGATCTCAATCGCAACTATGTACATTAGAGATTGCAAACTTGCGATTGGTTAGAGGACTTGCGATTGATTTGGATCATTATCTGAAGAACATTTAGAATGTACGTACTGAAAAAGGCTAATTATAATCACTTGGATATGCATACAGTAAAAATGGATGTAATGATAGATTGTAAAGAAAGATTAGTACACTGTACAAGTCAGTTATAGACGGTCAAAATTAGATGCGTGCTAACTGTTTTACGTATACCATGTGTCTTTTGTGGGTTTTTTTACAGAAGAGCAAGGCAAGGATAAAGGGCTACCCAGCCTCGGAAATGGCAGTAGAATGTCCAGATGATTAAACAGATCTGTGCCTACCAGTTGTGAAATGGAAATGCACTTGATGGAAGCAAGATAGGTGATCCATGACAGGATTCTTGTAGGCTAATAGTATAAAATGCTTGTTTTAAGGGAGAGATCAATTATCTTTGACCTTTCATCCATTATATTCCTACTTGATAAGGGCATTCAAAAGATATTCAAGTAGTACGAATATGGTTATACTACCTCAAAGTTGTAGTTAATTATTGACAGAACATAGTGGTTTAATGGAGAGTCCATTGACCTTTGAACTTTCACCTTGATCATATTTAATACTTTAACTTGGCACAGTCTGCACATGCTTTCAAGAGATGCAAATGTGATATGAATTGGTGATTTTACCTGAATGTTGTACAAATACCCCAGAATAATATGTGAAGGGACTGAGTCCTAAGTACATGTATAGACGGGAGTGTGTATCGTTAAGTCCTGTCGGAGCAACAGGGATAAAAAGAAATTCCTCAATAAAGGAATTTTTTGTGTTTTGATCATTCGGCCTAAAATATATATTACCTCTAGAGAACTACATGTATGAAGGTTTTGGAAGCTGGTATTGTTGCTATTGGTACTGCTACATAATTAGATGTTTCCTGGGAGTGTAGCTGTTTGCTTTCTTTACAGTAAATTTTTGAAGTCATGTTCAGAGGAAATACAACTTCCCCTTCTCTTTTTTTTTACCTGAACTACCGTGCAAATTCATGAGTAAGATTGATAATTTGATAAGTCCACACTTTTACTCTTCAATATGTAATAATCAGGTTCATAAAATATATTTGTTGACAAGTTGCTTGTGAAGTATTTGGAATCGTAATTATTTATTTGAGTAATATTTACTGAAATATAAATCTGAAGTTGATAGTATCTTATGATTAGGTTGTCTATTGTACGAGTTAAATTTTGTTAATGAAATAGAAGAGGAATTATAAATATTCGTGAAATGTTAACAGGCGGGAGTATAAATATCTCATGAAAGAATAGTCATTCAATTCACAGAAGATAATGTCTTCCGTACAATACCTTTACATCAACCAGATATGTTTTGTCTCTTTAAACAAATCTTAATTCTGCAGAAATGCATGTATGATAATCAATAATTGTGGAGAACTGGGTACTTGTTTTCTCTCTTTGTTTTCAAGAGCGAAGGAAGTCTTGTAAGATTTGTTTAAAGAGACAAAACATATCTGGTTGATGTAAAGGTATTGTGTAGAAATATTCTAGGAGACACCAGTAAGGATATTGAGCTCAGTGTTTATGAAATCATAAACAATATATCCAGCTCATAGAAGTGCTACCTTGAGAACCGAGTGTTTGTATCATGCCTTGAATCTACATTTGCTCAAGATCTAAAATTGTAATTTTCAGAGCTATTTACTAATGAGAAAATATCATACCGGTTATGTTCCTTTCCATAAATGAAGGACTATGCAAGACTTGTAAATTTGCATTTTGTGCATATTTAACAGGATTTTCCTTCTGTCTTTACGGTTTCACCTGTTTACTCGTCTAAAAGCTAACACTATTTGCATGTACATTTTCCTGAAAAATTAGGAGAGATTGATTTGTGAATATGAGGTGACTGTGATCTATAAGCATGAGGTGAAAACGAATTGTAAATAAGAGCAGAAACATTACAGAAAAGAGTTATCATAATGTTAAAATGAATGGATTTACAGAATTTCTTTACTTCATTTGTTCATTTTAAAGAAAATAAAGAGTTGAAAATGAGAAATGGAAAAAATAGAATAGTGTTAATTAATGATTTAATAATGAAATCCGCAATGCAGATCTAACAATAGACAATGATTAAAATAGATGATTAATTGCTTTGATATAATATTTGAAGATAAGACATTTGCTTCAGGTTATTGGTTGACATTGTGTGATTGGCCTATTTTCCAGAAATCAAAAAAGTAATAAAGTGAATAATATGCAAGTTATTCATATCCAATTTCTTTAAAAACGATAGAGATTGCTTGTTTGTGTCATTTTTTTCTACTACATTTGTGTATATATGCTTGATGATAATGATGATAATGTGATAATTATGTTTCTGACGATGAGGATGATGATTGTGATATAACATTATTATTACTAATAAAGAATTATAATAATCATGATTATAATTTTAATTAAAAATAAAGACCACTCGAATCTAATATATCAAGCTCAAATGAGATACACTCCCAGCCCTCCTATGCAGCATAATAGCCTGCTTTCTAAGGAAGCCCTACATAAACAGGTACATAAAATAACATCACATTTATTACAAAACACAAATTTAACACAGAACTACATAATAGTATAATAATTAAACAAATTAATTGATACTCTAAACGAATACATTACAACATTTATTTATCCATTATCTTTTTTGTGAATTTAGCACAAAAACAAATGAATACTAGAGTTGGGAACACAAACAAAACAACAACTAAATATTAAGGAAGAAAAAGAAAGAATAAAAACGTATGGGAGGTTTAAACCAGTCAGCCCCCCCCCCCCCCCATGAACAGACACAATAAGACAGTGTGAAATAACGATCGGCAACATACTTTAAATAGAGGCAAATAACTACTTGATTGAATATTTAAAGGAAGTTTGTTGAAAAGATGGACCTTACGATATTCGATTAATACTTGGGGAACAACTATAATTTACTATTCTTTGCATACCTGCTGGTATATATTATTGCCTTATTAATAAAAAACGATCGAGATATTCGGGTGTTTATCTATTCAATATTTTAAAAACTATAAAGCAAAATTGATACTTTATTATTTCTTCAGTTGTTTGCCACTTTAAACTCAATAAAAATGGTCTAACCGTTGTTCTATTAGACAGATTGAATGAATATCGTTCTTACAAACTTGTTTTGAAATCGTAGTAATCGATCGTTAACTTTTTAAGAACGTGATCTCCATTTGATACAGCAATAGTCAATGTGTGAGATATGCTGTTTAACTCTACGAATGGATCCTATTGCTCGAGTAATTTTATTCAGTGTTCAAAATACCGAATTAAACGCTCCAGTAAAAAAAGAGCAAATTGACAAGATTAAAAAAAGGTCGCATCTATTTCTGTTCGCATTCACATTGATCTATGGTACCGAATGACATGCAGATTTTGAAGAATAAAATCCAACATATTTTATTTAAAGCTACTTTATCATAATCGTAGTTTTTAGTCTAATTTATTAATAATTCTAAGTATTGTTCATTTCTTCCATTGCATTACTACGCGCTGAGCGCGTTCACGCCCTTCTGCTGGGAACAAAATACGCTAAACTGTTGTTTTCCTTCCCGGCAGAAGGGCGTAAACACCGTTTACGCCCTTCTGCCGGGAAGGAAAACACCGCTTTAGCGTAAATTTGTTCCCAGCAGAAGGGCGTGAACGGAAAAAGTGCTTATATCTTTAAAAGTCTAGCACCATTTCTTATAATATTTAGGTCGATAATTCTTGAATAGATATGTTATCATTTGGTTAAATTTAGAAAACTTTTGGACAGTAATTACTTGAGGAATGTGTCGTGCAAAAAGGAGCATAATCTTCAAACGCGATTTTCTCGAATCCCGGTTTTTTGTGCGCACAGGCGTTTACGCCCTTCTGCCGGGCACACGACGATATGTAATCGTATGTTCTCCTGTAATTGACGTCTTTAAATGTACGTGAGTGAACGGAACGACAAGAAGATAGACCATTTCAAGGAAGAGAAACTACCAAACAACCATTGTGATGACAAGATTTAGTGACAAATTACGAAGAATTATGTACATCTGTATTGTGATTCAGCCCTGTAGCTTCGACAGCTCATGAATATTCAAAGCCCTTTAAAGGTTACCGATTGTGCGGTGACGGCGTGAACTCACGCGGTCACGCATGGTCTCTTTACAAATCCTTGTCATGTCTCCTCTTTTTAATCTGTAGTCAACCAAAGCCCGCAGTATTGTACAAGGTTCCCTTGAAAATACCTTTTATCTCTTTCATTTATGTGTTTTTTTTTGTTTGCCTTAAAGGTAATACAAAGTTTTGGTATGGGGTAATGGATTTGGTTCAAATGAACATATTGGAAGCATATGCAATCCTACAATATTCAGTGATCGTTGTCGCGGTTGAAATCGAGTCTAAAGTGATGAAATTGTAAATAATAAACTCTTTATGTTGTATATCTCCCTCTAAAGGCCAATATATTAATTTAGCTATAAAACATTGTTATTTGACTAAAATCGACCGATTAACTATTACCGTTTGGAATATATATATAAAATCTGCATATTCTGAGATTCTTATGATTGCAGCTACCATCGTCTGGCCGTAGGCGCTATTTCAGATTTATCAAAATTTACCGGGAGCACCGGTAAATTTTTATATTCAATTTTTCTCGAAAGCAGAAGAGTTTTAGGGGCTAAAATTTTTAGTGCTTATAATGCATCCATAGGGGCATCCAAATATATCAAAATGGACAAGAATCACTATCCAGCCAATTTTCAAAATTTACCAAAACTTTGTAATACCTTTAATCTAATCCAAATGAAATTATACTCTACGCCCAGTGGTATAGAGCAGTGGTCTCGTAACCTGGAGTTCCCCGTTTCGAAATAAAGTCGATGTGCTAGTGCCCATTGGTTAGGCATAATATTCATTACCAAGATCCTTTGGGGAGGAATGAAAGCCGTCGGTCCCCTGGATGCTTACTTGCAAACATACATATGTTAACTTTGCAGTCAAGTTAATCAAACCATAACAGATAAATTGCAATGATGATGCTGGAATTAGCCTTTATACACTTCAAACAATTTCTAGACAATGATAACAATATCAAAACCTACTTTATCTGGAGTACAGGCTACTAATGGATTATCAATTATCACGAAATAACATAAAAATATCATGATATTCTATACATTCTTGGTGTATTATTTTCTATGTGGTGAGAGCACTCACATGACTTAGTTGTCACATCCAGAGGCGAATCCATGCAGGATTTTCTACAAAAGAGGGTACAATAATCCGGAAAGAAAAAAATCAAGTAAAAGAGGCGAAATTTTGCGTGAAGGAGTTAAAAGGTATGCCAATTTGATTTTAACGAAGCACGGGCAAATTTTAATCCCTTCCCAAATCGGCAATGATCACATAATACTTGTCATGCTTTTTGTCATCATGTCAAATCGCATGATAAATAACCAAGGAAATTCTGTTACTCTGCCTCTAGCTTCTGTTTAAAAATATTTTTTTAAACATTGTCGGTAAGTCAATTTTGTTCGGTTTGAAGAGCATTTTGATTTATATTTTTATATCTCTGGACAGCTAATGCGCTATATTATTATTTGCAGTTTGTCTCGAGCTTTTTGTTTTCATTTTAAGAAAAACGAATGAAGAAAAATAAGTCTTTTTTAGTAGTAATATAACTTGAATTATGACAATGAGATTTCAATAACCAGCCTTTGTGTGTTCTATTGTCAAAGATTCTATTTACATTCATCTAGCAATACTCGCATCATTTCTAAACAATAAATCTGAAAAACATAGAAACGCTTAGCTTATGGATAGGCTTGATATTATTCACTTTGATAAATGACGTGTACTCACAAATTCGAACTGAAAACCCCTAAAAATATCACTAATCTATCTATCTTTGTACCCATAAAGCCGAGTGAGAAACGAAAATAGCCGAGCCCACGTTTAACCGTAATAATCCGATACTTGATCTGAGTCTTCTGTTTCCGGTTTAAACCCCCTTTTAGCAGTCGCATTTGACTATGACTGTGTCATTGCGGTAGTCAACGTGAATGTGTATAATTATGAGTTGCACATGAGTGTATATGAAGGGAAACGTGTATTGTAAGTTGTGATGGAGTGAATATGCCCCCAACACAGGGATATTAATAAAATAGCCTATTGACGAATCTTTTCGTGATACTTAGTAAGAAATTTGCTGGGAAATATACTACTAAACTACTACTACTACTACTACTACTACTACTTCTACTACTACTACTACTACTACTACTACTACTACTACTACTACTTCTACTACTACTACTACTACTACTAATACTACTACTACTACTACTACTACTACTACTACTACTTCTACTACTACTACTACTACTACTACTACTACTACTACTACTACTACTACTTCTACAACTACTATTACTACTTCTACTAATGATGATAATAATTAATTGAAAATTATTATGAAAATAATAACAATAGTAATATTGAATATAATAAGAATATAAAATGGCAATAATAATAATGATGATAGCATTAATAATGAATAATAACGACACTGATACTAATTTTACCTTCTAAATCAAAAGGGTATTATGATATATCCTAAACCTATAAAATACACTTTTGATTAATATTTGCATGTAATATGCATGAGGCATACATCAGTTGATCACAAGCCTTCGAACAATTTACGAAAGTCATGGACACATGGGCATTAGAGAGAAAATCAAGTGACTCAGTGTAACAGTTGACTAAATGCATGTTCAATATTAGCCTTACTTCTGCCTTCTGGGAATAGTTTTTTCTTCCCTCTTCATGAAAACTCTACTCCCCTTCCCCTCCCAATCTCTCTCCCGCCTCTCTGCCTATGTGTATCTCTTGCTCGGTCTCTGATTTTTTTTCTCTACCCCTCTTATCTACTTGACACCCCCACCCCCCCCCCCCCCCACCGCACCCATCAATCTCTTTGTACCACTTTCTGTCCCCCGCCCCTCTAATACCCCCACCTTCTCTCCCTCTCTCTCTTTCCCTCTCTCTCTCTTTCTCTCTCTCTCTCTCTCTCTCTCTCTCTAGATATATATCTTTCTTTCTCTCCTATCCCCTTAG
This sequence comes from Strongylocentrotus droebachiensis, assembly GCA_035222895.1. Classification (NCBI taxonomy): domain Eukaryota; kingdom Metazoa; phylum Echinodermata; class Echinoidea; order Camarodonta; family Strongylocentrotidae; genus Strongylocentrotus; species Strongylocentrotus droebachiensis. Next base: position 14,990 of record JAVYIG010018089.1, read on the forward strand.
TTCGGGTCCCTCACTTCCTTCCATCTGAGTAGGAAAAAAAATACTATCGTAGCCTGGTAGCCAGACTAGCCCAGTTTGCCAGACTAATGTAATCCTCGAAGTTTCCCCTGTCTATTTTTCAATGGTCTAAATTTAGCGCATCCTTCCCCTCACACTGGCCAGCGATAGATCTGTGCTTGTAAGTTGTCAAATGTCCAAGCAAAATATCATATCCCGTGTCATTGAAGTATCATTCAATTTAACTGTGTAAAAAACAATGCGAGAACGATTTTAGAATATAATGGGTTCCCCATGCAGTCTATGAATGAACAATGATGCTTATAATTATAATAAACTGAACTATAATCACCGAGTGAACACATTGTCGAAATCTAATTATAATATTATTGGATGTCCACATATCATGATAATGAATTAAATATGAGTGTTAATAAAGAATTTGTCTAGACTACCATAACTGATGGACATGGTTTTTATCCATGGCGTTTGACATGATAACATAAACAATGGAATTGATAATTTCTGCTTTTTATTATGTTTTATTCTGTCGTTTTGACTAGTTCGGCATGTTCAGTAGTCAGTAGTCCAACTTATGGAATGTTTGACTTATAAAAACTGGATACCTGACGTATTGTTTTGTGGCATGGGGTACTGGAAATATTAGTCTCTCTCTCTCTCTCTTTCTCTCTCTCTCTCTCTCTCTCTCTCTCTCTCTCTCTCTATATATATACATCACTTTCCCATTATCCTTCTTGTACACGTTTATCTTATACTGGCAAATTAATGGAAATTGCCTTTGCGTCAGATGTTGAGTGTTCGCGTGTCCAATGAAACACAGTAGGCCTAATCGGTAAATCGGATGTGCGCTTTGAATCATTGCCAGAAATACGAACTTGGGTTAGTTGTTAATTAAATAGGGTTTATGAGTACTTTCGCAATATTTTGGATCAAGAAATTATAGGTTTGATTCCAGGAGTATGGTCTCTATGATAATTCTACACTATTCTTCAGTATATGAGTTGTAGGTATATACATGTATGCTTGATAGCTTTTCGTAATTGTGTGTTCGTTCATTATGTCCTTCTTTATCTTCATTAACGTTGTCAAACTGGAATTAATTTTACCCATCAGACTGAAACGTACATATTTAGGTCGATTGTTTTGCTTCAATTTGGAGCAAAGGGAATGACCGTTTTTTCCAAAATTTAACAAGTAGAAAGTAAAAATATAGGACTAAAATCACATGGAAATCGACGGTACAAAATTAACGTACTTCATTATCATGAATGGCGACAGAATAAGATGGGAGAAACTGGTGTTTTAAAATAAACGATGAAAAAGAGAGGGGGGGGGAGAGAGAGAGAGAGAGAGAGATTGTGAGCGCATGGGGTAATAGTTTAGCCAGGGGAATCAATTGAGAAAAGTGAATTTGTAGACACAGAGTATGTTCGTCAATCACATAGTCTTTTCCACAAATCACGGTTGTTTACAAAATGAACATACGTGTTCAACTTCAACATACACAAGTCATACTACATCGTTTTCTAGGTCATGTGACGTAAATCAACGCGAGCCCAGATGATGGAATAACCATGATGATGTTTGCTCCGGTCAGACATGATACAACGTTGGGGTACCCAGATTCGATAGGGAGAGGGGAGGGGGGAGGCAATCGTCATCAAAAGAAAAATGAGAGATTTATATAGAAATCAAAATTGATGAGCTGTCTTCCTTTAATGCATAGTTTCAAGATGTGCTTCTGTAAGCGAACTATAGTTTTGAAAGTGATTCTGGCGCTGACAAGAGGGGAACATCATATATTAACTGGAGGGGGCGTGGCGTTCCTACCAGTGGAACTCATCACCCCATTGGCTGGGCCGTCGAGCAACACCCATTTTATCTATAAAACAGACTGATGATGGGATCGCTTAAATTGTCAAGAAGTTGGTGGTTGACAACACAATTCTTGATTTATTTTTCTCAACATGTTTGCAACGCTCAAGCAATGCTTTCGAGGAATATCCGATACGAGTTTACACAGGTTAGTTCTCTAGCTTTTAAAAGTCAATATAAAGAGGGAAACTAGCATGGTATGATGTGTTGTGGTACTGTTATGATGTGTGGTGTCAAAGTATGAAAGCGTTCATTTTGGATATTGTCGCTTCGTGAAATGTTGGTAAATGTTTACGATTCGGATGAGAGTAGTACAAGACGTAAACAAGTAGACCCATTCAGAAATATATTCAAATTTGATGACGTTTCTTCTTCGAGAGCCGAGACACCATTATGTTGCGGTCACTATATTGATAGAAGATCGTATTTCAATATTCCGGATGGCGATTGCATAAATTAGTGGTTGCTATGTCGGGCGACAAGCATCCGGCAAGCTATAGGGTCGTGTACTAGTAACCTTTCCTGGCTGTTGGGATTTTGTGGGGGTGCTTGAGGTCTTTTGTAAAGGTAGTGTGGTCAAATGAAGAATGTGTAGAGATGCTGTTGCTAAGTCAGGGCAACATCCGGCAATGTTATTGATGATCACTAGTATTAGTCATTCTTTTTTATTTTCCTGCCATTACCTTCGTGATCTTTGGGGGTGTTTGTGGTCGTGTTTTAAGGTGTTTGGGGGCAAATGTTGCGACATCTGTGGAGGTGTTGTTGCTATGTCGGGGTTATTATCCGGCAATATTTAGGATAATCAACATTATTAATTTCTTGACTTATCATGACTTAACTGTCGTGATCATTTGAGGTGGGGGGGGGGGGGGGGGGGGGGGTAGGGTCTTGGCTCGAGTTGTCATAGATGTGATGTGTATGTCACCAGACTTTGAACCACTTTGTTTATGTACGAATCTCAGCCTCTTATCCCTTCTTAAGAAAGGTATAGTCTCAATGTGCGACTGTTGAAGTATACGCTGTATTTTTGTGCGACCAATGAAGAAGACTTATTAGGGTTAGGGTTAGGGTTATCTAACAATACATTTAATCTAGGCTCAATTCGATTTGCAACTTGCTGGAAAAGTAAAACGACGCTTGCTCCTGCAACAATAATTGCTCCGCGGTAATTTCTAACACTAATCGGAATTATAAATTAAACCCTGGACCCAACTATATACTTAAGTCCAAATCTAACCCTGAACCTGGGCGAGAACCCGACTACAACTGTTTCCTAAAAGGGCCGTTCAGATACGATGCGGTAAACCACCGAAGAGAAGAAAAAAAAAGCCGCGGTTGAATGCAAACTGCGTGTAAAGGGGAATCGTTCGTATTCACTTAGCCCTGTGTTATAAGATGCAAACATGTGAAAGGTTTGTATTGCACTATCCGTCAACGTTTATAGCAAAATAATGATTTAAAAACAATTTAAAAACAACGACGAGGTTTTGCCGCGCCATATCTGAAGGAGCCTTTACCCTTTATATGAATACAGCCTGGATCGATTGTCAAGGCAGAAAATGGAAAATCTCTGAGCATCAATAGAAAAGACCACCTTAGCCTTGCATCACCTCAACGAAATCGAAAGAAGACATCTAAAATGGAAAATCACTTTCATATCATCAGTTTGTACGTCAGCAATGATGAAAGACGATCGTAAATTAAAAATATCTTACTATCTGATTTGTTTTAATTTTATTTATTTGTTTCCGTTTCGATATTAACAAAATATTATGCGGTGTAATTAGGCTAAACACTTGTTTACTCTGACTAAATGGCTGTGAAGGGGAAAACCCTTTTAAATCTTCGGAGCACATGGTTACGCCCCTGGTTTTAAAATATATTCTTCAGCTTAGATGGTGACTGCCGTTCATCGTAATGATCATCCCGCCATATTCTTTAAGACTACTGAAATACATAAACTAGACTTTAAAATAATTAAAAGATTAAAGCGACTGTGTTTTTTTGACGATTTATGACAACTCTTTTATCAGGAGAATGATTTAGTTTTGATTCATAATTCAATTCTAAAATAAGCCCCTTCTGTAATTAGAGATGTCATACTGGTGACCAGAAGTAGTTAGTTGTTCATTGCTTTTTAATCATCTTAGCTGAGGTTGATCCTTCGAAACTAAATTACTGATATTAATCTGAGAATTCTTCATAAACCTCATTAACTAAAATTAAATAAATGACTTGTCATGGATAAAGCTAAGTTTGCAGTTGTACTTTCTGTTGGTTATACGTTATTCGTAAACTCGCAATGACCTTTTGTTCTGAATTCATTAGATGTGATCTAAGATAAATTATGACGTCATCGCACAACGAAGAAATGTAAAAGAGATGTACAAAACAGAAGTCTCCGTAAAGTTACCGGCGTCTGCTGTGAAGTTTTTTGCCTTTCTCTTCTTTTTCTTCTTCTTCTTCTTGCTTCAGCTGGACAACCTAACCGAGTTAAAAAAAAACTTTTCTTCTTTTCTGATTAGTACCCTGTTATATTTTTGTGTTATTACACCAGTTTAATTATCAGCTTTGCGGACAATGACATTTAAAGGTCACTGGATTGTGCGGCTTTGTGTCTCAACTTCTTCAAACCTGTTTATAGAGACCGCAATTTCGCTCCCTTGAACATTGTGTCTTCTGTCTGGTAGCATAAAGAGAACCTTAAAGAAAGACCTTCTGCTTGTAAGGACCGTTTTTAGCTCCCTTGAGCGGTCCTTTTATATATTTTTACGATATTAGTTCATCAATAGTCAGCACAGAGGCATTGGGGACCAGTCACAATGTCGCTGCACAGGCAAAGGTTATTTAAGTAACTACAATGAACCTATAATCGTTTTCATTCCTTGTTTTTACATTTGTGTAAATCCTATTTATCTCTTCTTATACAGCCACACGTCAGCGTCTGAGCCTAATTTAAGCACGACTAGTTCAGGCGAGGACGGCAACGCAGAGGAGACCGAACTCGACGAGATGACGAAACAAGCAGACAACCTCCGGAGGGAGCATGAACAGTAAGTAGAAGAGCACAAATGGGGCTCCTGTTATGAATATTCATTAAGTTATACTCTTTCGTATTACGAATAGCAGTCCTTACGGATAATGACCCTCAATATGAATTATGAATAGCGACCGTTATCTCACATTATGAATAACGGTCCTTACGCCTTTATGAGTAGCCTACCCCCTTTCCGTTTTATGAATAGCGGTCCTATGTCGACAAGGATGTGTTATCAAACGTTATGGTTTGAGGGATTATCATACCTGACTGGTAAGGAAGGGGTAGCCTCGCCAGTCTGGCGAGGCTACCCCTTCCTTACCAGTCAGGTATGATAATCCCTCAAACCATAACGTTTGATAACACATCCTTGTCGACATATCGTTTCATTTCGAACAAGCTAATTTCTATACTTGTCTTTCATGTTTAAAAATTCCCCTCTATTGCGTGTATTACATGTATGTCTCCATGTGTACGCCTTCATACTTCAATCGACTTGTATATAGAATCTATGAAGTCTATACAAGATTTATGTGGGTCCTTTTGTTTTGATTTCATGTTGTTTTCATACCTTTTTGACCCGAGCGAATCAAGGGAAACATATTGGATGTTATGTCAATTACTGCGATACCCAGGGGCGTACGCAGGGGGGGGGGTTTTGGGGGTTCAAACCCCCCCCCTTTGGTATTTTTATGTATGTAAACCCCCCTAAAATAACCTAAAACCCCCCCCTTTGGTGTTTTTTTTTTTTTTTTTTTTTTTTTTTATTATTTAAAAAAATATTTAAAAAAAAATTATACCCACGGCTAACCTAAATAAGGTGACCTTACCCCCCCCCCCCAACGACCAAAAATGTCAAATTATGAAATTTCGAGACCCAAAAAAAAAAAAAAATGTGTCCGCTTACCCCCCCCCCCCCCCCCCCCCCCCCCCCCCCCCCCCCCCCCCCACTGAGCGACTTTTCGGCTGGCTGAGTCGTTGCGATTTTTTTTGACCTCCAAAAAAAAAAAAAAAAGTGTCCGCTTACCCCCCCCCCCCCCCCCCCCCCCCCCCCCCACTGAGCGACTTTTCGGCTGGCTGAGTCGTTGCGATTTTTTTTGACCTCCAAAAAAAAAAAAAAAAGTGTCCGCTTACCACCCCCCCCCCCCCCCCCCCCCCCCCCCCCCCCCCCCCACTGAGCGACTTTTCGGTCGGCGCGATTTTCAAATTTTCGGGAGCAAAATATTTTAAAACCCCCCCCTTGAAAAAATCCTGCGTACGCCGCTGGCGATACCATAGTGGACCTTTCTACCTAATGTGCCCCTCTTCACGCGTATGTTTCCCACGGTTTTTGCCAAGTAATCATGTGATGTATTTAGTCATGTGATCATTATTAGGATAGCGTCAATACCATTGAATGTCACTACGAAATTATTATATAGATTGTATCGACAGATATCATGGCGTATATAACCATGGACCTACCACAAAACTACACGTCAAATATTCCGGTCACACGGCTAAACCGACTTCTAGCTGACCGATAATTCCGGGTACTGTAAAGTTTGGATCGGTCTGTAGCTATTGGTCTGGTGTCGGTCTCTTCGATGTGACAAGTTTCTCAACAAATCTAATTCAAATTGACTCAGATAGATATTACAAAGCATTTAAAATTGCTTTTCAGTATAGAGTGTGTATGTTTACTATAAGAACAATTTTGGTATGTGTTATACCTGTAGATAGTAGATACAGATGGTTTGTGCGTATGTGTGTGTGAGGGGGGGGGGGGGGCGGTGGGCTCTCTTGAATTAAAGAAGTGTGTAGCATGCACCTTCAGTAACTGATACTTGAATCAAAATAACTATATTCATGTTGCCGTGAGCTGTCTTGCCGGATGTATAACGAAGTTAATGAATTAAAAATGAAAAGAATGCCCCAAAAATTCAAATGTTTTCGGCCCCTACGCAAGGTCCTGAAGAGAACCGCATTACTTAAAATGATTGTATTTCTAGGAGAAAGGTGTTGCGTAGATTTGAAAGAGAACCGTAAAACCGATGGTCCATTGAATTTTGAGAAGAAAGTGTTGCCTCGATTAGGATTCTTAAATTTGTAGCATCAAACGCACTTCTTTGAAACTGATAAATAGTGTCATTTCACTTTCTTAACAAATATGCATGCACTTTTTTGATGGCAGACGGTCGGGGGCTTCGGAAAGAAAACGGAACATGGAATTCGTATAAGGTCGGGATATAGTTGTGATCTTTACTGTGTTTTCTAACCCAAAAGTAAACAATGGCGCCATTTTTGTTGCAATGTGGAGGGAAAAGGAAGTTACGGTTGTTTTAATCCTAGTCAACAGAATGGTGTCGAAATGGGTTATGTAAATCTCAACATTTTAACGGGATGTTTTGTTTTTATTCCGGTCGCTGAATTGCAACAAGTGTGGGTCAGTGTGCGATCTGAGGAAAGCCATGTCTAGACTAGATAGAGACCACATTGTGGACCTATTCTGTTTATTTCATGTATGTAAAATGTAAAACGACTATAAACGATGTAATTCATAACGATATGCAAACAAGACGATTAAAAATTAAATAATATGCAAACAATACCATTCATGAAAAAGAATATGTTAATATAGACAAAACTATTCATAAAACATAAAATGTAAGCAATAAAATTCATTATGTAAAATGGAAATAGAGCACAGAGCAATTGTCACCA